>PVJL010002896.1:80515-176830 GCA_004026885.1 Lyroderma lyra
AAAAAAAAAAAAAAAAAAAAAAAAAAAAAAAAAAAAAAAAAAAAAAAAAAAAAAAAAAAAAAAAAAAAAAAAAAAAAAAAAAAAAAAAAAAAAAAAAAAAAAAAAAAAAAAAAAAAAAAAAAAAAAAAAAAAAAAAAAAAAAAAAAAAAAAAAAAAAAAAAAAAAAAAAAAAAAAAAAAAAAAAAAAAAAAAATTAAAAACCAATCAATGTAATCTACGATTAATAACTGTCTAAAAATAAAAACCACATGATCAATTGTATGCCAACAAATTAGATACCCTACATGAGATGGACAAATTCCTAGAAAGACATGACTACTCAAACTGGCTCAAGAAGAAATGAAAATCTGAATAGACTCATAACAACCAAACAGATTGAACAAGTAATCAAAAAACTTCCTACACAGAGAAGCTGGATGCCTTCATTAGTGAATTTTACCAAACATCTAAAGCAAAATTAACACCAATTCTTCACAAACTCTTCAAAAAATAGAAGAGGAAGGAACACATCCAACTCATTTTATGAGACCACTATTACCTTGATATGAAAACCAAAGATGTCACATGGAAAGAAAACCACAGACCAGTATCTCCTATAAATATAGACACAAAAATCCTCCACAAAATATTAGTAAACCAAATCTAGCAATATATAAAAAAATTATATACATGACCAAGTGAAATTTATACCAGAATAAACTTTGCAGAGGTTGATTTTAACATAAAAAAATGAACTGATGCAATATCTTGTATTAATAAAGAAAAAATACATGATCACCTCAATAGATGCAGAAAAAATATTTGACAAAATTCAAAACCCTTTCATGATAAATATACTCAACAAACTAGGAATAAAAGGGAACTTTTATTTCTCTTTTATGAAAAAGGCCATCTATGAAAAACCCAAGTTAACATCACCACTTAATGGTCAAAGACTGAATTCTTTCCTCTACGATCATCAATGAGATAAAGATGTCTGCTCTTGCCACTTCTGTTCAACATTCTACTGGAGGTTCTAGCCAGGGCAATTAAATAAGAAAATAAAATAATGGTATCCAAGTTGGAAAGGAAGAAAACTATCTATATTCATGGATAACACAATCTTATATGTAGAAAATCTTCAGGAATGCACATACACTACTTAGAATGAATAAGCAAGTGCAACAAGGTTGTAAGATACAAGATTAAAATACAAAACTCAATCCAATTTCTATACACTAGCAATGAACAATCTGAAAATAAAATTAGCCAAGCATTTCCATTTATAACAGCCTCAAAAAGAATAAAGTACTTAGGGAAAAGTTTGATAAAGTAGGCAAGACCCATACACTGATTACTACAAAACATCATTAAAAGAAATTAAAGAACTAAATAAATGGAAGTACATCTCAAATTCACTGACTGGAAGACTTAATATTGTTAAGATGGCAATAGTCCTCAAATTAATCTACAGATTCAACGCAATCTGTATCAAAATCCCAACTATCATTATTGCAGAACTTGAAAAGCTGATCCTAAAATTTATATGGAAATTCAAGGGACCCAGAATTGCCAAAACAACCTTGAAAAAGGAACAAAGTAGGACTCACACTTCTTAATTTCAAAACACACTACAAATCAATAGTAATCAAGACAGTGCAGTACTAGTATATGGATAGACATATAGCTCAGTACAACAGAATTGAGACTCCAGAAATAAACCGTTATATTGATTTTTGAGAAGGGTGTCAAGACAATTCAATGGGAGAAAGAATAACCAGTTATCTCAGCACCCTTTGCTGAGACACATGCAAATGGATGAAGGAATGGACCCTTTCCTCACACCAAACATAAAAATTATTTCAAAATATATAATAGAACTAACTGTAAGAACTAAAACCATAAAACTCTTAGAAACAAAGCTCTTAGTAATAAATCTTTGTGACCCTGGATGGTTTTTAAGATACAATACCAAAAACACAAGAAACAACAGCTATATAAAAAAAAAAACAAAACAAACAAAAAACAACATATTAATTGGATTTTATCAAAATTAAAAAGTTTTGTGCTTCAAAGGACACCATAAAGTGAAGTTTAAAAATAACCTACAGAATGGGAGAAAATATTTGCAAATCATATATATGAAAAGGATGTAGGCACCGGAGGTTAAGGTTCGGTGTGCTGAAAAGGATGTGTACCCAGATTATATAAAAAACACAATAAAAAGACAAATAGCCTAAATATAAAATAGGAAAAGGGTTTGAATAGACATTTTTCCAAAGAAGATATATAAATAGTCAGTAAGCACCTGAAAAGATGCTCAACATCATTAGTCATTAGGGAAATGAAAATCAAAAACACAGTCAGTACCACTTTATACCCGTTAGGTTGGCTAAAAATAAAAAAGACAATAACAAGTGTTGACAAGGATGTGGAGAAACTGAAACTGTCATACATTGCTGGTGGGAATGTAAAATGGTGTAGACCCTTTGGAAAACAGTTTCACAGTTCCTCAAAAAGTTAAATAAAAAAAAAACAAAAAAACAAAAACAGTTAAACATAGTTATAACATGATCCAGCAAATCTATTCCTAAGTATATATCCAAGAGAAAAGAAAATGTGCCTGCACAAAACTTGTACACTAATGTTAATAGTAGCAGTATACATAACAGACAAAAAAGTGTAAACAATCCAAATGTCCATCACCTGATGAAAAAATGATATATGCATACAATGGAATATAATTCAGCAATAAAAGGAAATGAAGTACTGATCCATGCTACAGCATAGATAAACCTTGAAAACAGGCTAGGTAAAAGAAGCCAGTCACAAAAAGACCATGTATTGTTAAGATTCCATTTCTATGAAGGACAGGCAAATCCATCGACACAGAAAGTGGATTAGTGATTGCCAGGGTTTGGGGGAGGGAGTAGGTATTTATTGCTAATGAGTATGGGGGTAGCTTCTAAAATGACATACTGGTAATGGTTGCACACTGAACTATGCACTTTTAAATGGCGAATTTTATGGTATGTTAGTTAGACCTCAAGTTTTTAAAAAACCTGTACACAAATGTTTGTAGCATCTTCGTTGATAATCACAAAAAAAAAAAAAAGGGAAGCAATCCCAATATGCTTCAATGAGTGAAAGATAAATAAATTGAGGTACTTTCATGCAAAGTTATAAATACAATAAAATGGCATAAACTATAGATATTACAGATTGTGTGACTCCACTTATATGACATTTGTGGAAAGACAAAACTATATTGATGGAGGACAGATAAGTGGTTGCAGAGTTAGGAGTGGTGACCACAAAGAGATAGCATAGGGGAGTTTTGAGGGTAATGTCACTATGATGTATCCTGATTGTGTGCACATATGAGGGCTGCCCAGAAAAAAATCCAGCCATTATTGCCTCTATTTTTCATATTACATGACTAGATACTTTATGGACAGCCCTCGTATGTTAAAATTCATAAAACTAATACCAAGGAAGTCATATTTACCTGTATGTTAATTTTAAAAATAAAATTTAAAAAGCTATCCCAAAAGATATTTGTCTGTGCACTTGTTATAAAACAAGTCTGTGCTAGAGATCTTACACATAGAAGGTTATGAATCATTCCTTTCAAAGAACTGGTTCCAGAAAAATGTACTTCAATTATGCAAATTCCTCTAATCAAATTATTGTGGATCTTAATATATGTACTATATTACTTTAAAGGAAGTGCTTTCCTGATATATCTGGAGTTTCTGACTCGCCCATATGAAATGAGTGAATCAGTTAAAATCTTAATAATTACTCATGCATGCGTCCAGCAGCTGAGACCAGAAAAAGAGGCATGTCCTAGATAATACAAGTGAAATTACCTTGTATAGTGTGGAATCCTGTAACATGTTAGTTGTTTTTATTTATTTCCTATGCATACAGAGACTTGATATTGAATTTTTCTGTGAGACAGGTTCACAGAGTTTTACAGCTGGAAAGGACTTAGGTTTATCCATTCACTTTATTTTCATATGAGAAAACAAAGGCCCAGAAGCGTTATGGAACTTATTTAAGATCACACAGCTAGTTGAGAACATAACAGGAACTAGAATTCTGTTCTCTTGACTCTAACTTTCTTTCCACTCCTCCTCAGGTGACTTGTAGAGCCATAATCTGAATAAGTAGCCCTCAAATATAAAAGGAGCTCTCTGTAATGATGGTCCTTTATTGGGGACCAACCAAGCTAAGTGGTTTTACATTAGACTCTTTCAGTTCAAGGTTATGTTCCAGGCACACGACTGAACTTTGTGGACATGAAGTGATAAAGGAATTTTACTCTGCTTTGTAGGTAGGGTCAGTGAGCCCACAGCATTCAGCATTTCACCACCTAAACTGCATTCAGCATTTCTATGACTTACTTTCAGTCTACTTGTTCCAAAATCCAAGGTTAAACTGTCCTAAATATACTCCTTTTCCATTGTTTCCAGGTACTGGCAATCCTCCAACATGCTTTAATCCAAATGCTTGTTTTCATGGGAACAAAATGCTTTACTTTCAAGTCTTCTGCAGGGATGGAAGGATACAGACTCTCATTAGTTTGGAAATGGCTAATCAATCCACTAAGTGAGGCAGGAAGCACAGTGGTTAAGAGCATCAGCTTCCTGGGGGAGAAACCTGGCACCACTACTTGCTGGTTATATGTCCTTTACCTATCCGTGCCTCATTTTCCTCATCTGGTTGTTACAATGCTTAAATGAGGAAATACATGTAAATTACTCAGCACGTGCCTGGATCACAATGAGCATTCAATAAATCTTATTATTTTTCATAAAAATTTCAGAAATTATACATTACTCTAGCAAACAACTCCAGAAGGGCACGTTCATTCATATCCCCAACACCTACAATAATGCCTAACAACTAGAAGATGGTTAATAAGTGTTGAATGAGTAAATGTAACCTAATTTATAAGACATTAGGAGTTATCCCCTTTCAAAAACCATTTCCTATGGGATGTTGGAAATACTATTCCCACTCCCTCAAGACAAAGGCAATTTTACCTGCCTGAGATGTCCCATTTCTAGGATTCCAAAGAGCCAGAGGCAAGAGAATTAGATTTTAAGTTTCTAAAGGGAAAAAGAGGTTCCTGGATTGATTAACAATGGGAGAAAGAAAATCAAACAGGGGGGAATAACTTGACTCACTTTGTTTACTGAGCACCTACCATGTGCCATGCAGTATCCCAAACAGGAAATTCGACTCTGAACAAGACATCCATGCCCCAGGAACTCAGTCTAGTAGAATACACTACAAATACACTATATGTCATAATAGAAATGAGAAGGGCCACAGGTGTCCACAAAGGGTGACATTCACTCTACTTGGAGAATCACAAAACTGTCCTCTGGACTGGATCTTGATGGGTAAGAAGAGTTTGCCCAGCAAAGAGGAGAGGGAAGAGGATTCCAGGCCAAGGAGACCACCATTCAAAAGCAGATGAGTGAGGGTGCCTGGCAAGGTCAGGGATCAGGAAAAAAAAACTGCACCAAATACAAGAGAGGAGGGCTTAAAAAGAGGCCTAAGTCTGTCAAAGGTCCTTTGTTCTTAAAAGAAAGTTCACCAGGAGTTACAGCGTTGATGGAATCTAGTAGGAATGATTATTGTCTGTGCCTATGCAAAAAGAAAACATTTCACATTACAATTTCCTTAAAATCTACCTCCTCCTCCGCCCAGACCCAGACCTAGAGAAGTGGGTTTAGGTTTGTTTCGTTGTTGTTGTTTTAATAAATATAATTAGCACTCCTTAGCAAGCCTGCTCCTCCGCTAAAATCAGCTGCCAGGCACGCAGTCTTGTGCCTCCCTCCTCTCAGGTTCCCACCTTCAGCTGCCTCTTAATGATACTAGAGAGCTTGAACCGCTCCGGCCAAATCCCAGTTCAGCTTTCCTTTCATTCTGCTTTGGCCTGGACACCCTTGTTGTCCAGACAGATCAGCCTGACCAAATCCTGAGGATTGTGTTACCAATCTAACAGATCAAATCACATCCAGAAACAGCCCATGGAACCTTGTTGCGAATGGATACAATAAACCACTCTTCCTGCTCTCCCAACACCAGGACTGTTTAAACCAGTGTTACATTTCTGACAAATGCGACTTGGGACTGGGGAGCTGCTTATGGAGTTGCAGTTTCTACTCCCGCTTCTTCCTTGATCTCACTGCATATATGAAAGGGGAAAAAATATCCAGCTTTTGTTCCAATAGCTAAGATTACTTCCGTAAACCTAAAACGAACGTGATGACTAAGAGCACAGTGCCCACTTCAAAATAAATGTTACAAAGCACTCAATTTCATTATCATTATTAACATCATTAACTGGATACCGAGGGGAGCAAGCCTTCAATATGCTCACAGTGGCTTTAAGCCCTTTGCAGGCTGCTGCACATACTTGAAAAAGGGGTCAAATTTGGGCAGCACATTGTAGGGGAATGAGCAGCTTAAAGTACCACTAACGATGTGAGCAATAACTCCAAGATCATCAAAACTTCAGTGTAATATCCATGATTTTAAGAAAAGTTATCGAACACTTGGAAATAAAGAAAGGATGACAATGTCTTTTCAATGTCATTGGGGGCGTTATTTAACGAACCCACTTAATTTAACGAGACCGTTTAATTCTCTAAGAGAATGTACCTACACTTGACTTTGTTATTTCCTGTTTTACTAGAGCCCAAACATGGAAATTTCATGTGAACCTGTACATTTCTGTCCAATAACATCAAAGGTTACAGTTTTATTGCCCTGTAGGACACTAACCAGTTTTGCAACTATTAGCAAATTCAATTCCGCATTTCTTTGACTAAGTTCCTATTCCTTGAATTATCCTTTAAATTGGCTTTATCACCTTACAGATTCATTTACTGATGAGTTTAATAAGATTTTATACATGTTCAGTTTATTTTTATACAAAACCCATGTTTTCAACTTTGTGAAAACCATACTTTGACAACAATCATTACAATAAAACTGTTTTCTGCCCTGGCCTGGCCACTTTTCCTATATATTCAAAAGGCATCATCTTTTTTTTTTTAATGCCAACTTGACATCATTCTACACATTCCCAGGCCATAATTACCTGCAACCAAATCTTATTTGGCCCCCAGTGTTTGATTCATTAATTGAATTATTGCTGACATTCACAAACTAGAAGAAACCACAAAAAGAATATGAATTTCTAGTTTCTCTTGAAAAATTAGAAAGTCTGGCAACACAAAACTCATCTTCCCACCCAAGAGAAGCAGAACTAATGCCCTCTTAAAGCATTCTTTCCTCGCTTCATCCCAGTCTCCACCACTCCTGCTTGTTTACCACCTGCCTGGCCCTGTAGATACTTGAGTTTTCAGTCCCTCAGCCTCGCAATTCCTCTCGTATGTAACCAACTGTTTCTCAGGCTATGACACTTCCCACCACCTGCTCAGCTCAGTTTTTCATCAAACAGACACTGACAACTGAAGTGTGTGTTTGTGTGCATGAACACACACCTTATACACATACTCAACTGTGGCAAAAAAATATTAGTAACACACATACTGATCAAAAGTTGGTAACACACTTAGAAGGCATTCTCGACACACCTGAATGCTGAAAACTGAAAACCTCCACACTATCATTTAATCTAATAGGGAACAAATGGTTTGTTTTTAACATCGAATAGCGATTTGTGATAGTGATTTTTTTTTTTTTTTTTTTTTGCTTTTTGGTATGTGGGTAGCTCCCTGACTGGGAACCGAACCCAGGTCATAGCGCTGATAGCGCCAGCGCCCAAGCCCCAAGCCACTACACCACCAGGGAACTCCCTCTGTGAGAGTGATTTACATGTACCCATGTAGACTAGTTTCTACCAGCGAAGTAAAGCTCAGAGCCAGGATATAAGGAACATTCATGAATATTCGATGACATTCTATGAAGGATAAAAAAAAAAAAGACATACAGATTAATACTTCCATGGACTTAATCCAACTGTAAATCCAAAGCACACTTTTAAAAAAAAGGCTACATAATTTAAAAGCTTTAAATTCTCAGGACATATTAATACAAACAAGTGAGCATTTAAGTGTGAAGATCCAAGTAATGGGCAAAGACTTGCTTAAATTGTCTGGCTAATCTGGGCGAAACTCAAATTTTCTTTTGAATCATCTAGCAAACCATGGAACAACCTCTGCTTGCAGATTGTGGGTCAGGATGATCTTTGGTTCTATACTATAGCTCTCAATTTCCTTTTATTACATCTGACTCACCTTATCAGCCTCAGTGATCTGTGGTGGCTACCTCCACCCAAGCCTCACCCCCATCACTGGGGCCAGGAGTCTCTCCCCAGGAAAAAGGTGGTTTGACTCTGACCCCAAAACCTCACCACCGAGTTCTCAGACTTTGGTTGCAACAGAATCCACCAAAAGTGGTGCGTCCTGGCCCAATACCCTAAGACTGATTTAGTAGGTCTGGGCGGAGCTTTAAACCTACACATCCCCAGCCATTATGTAATTAATTCTCTTACAGGTGGTCTTAGGAACACATTTTGAGAAACACTCTTCTCACCTCACTGGAGAACCTGGTCATCGTTAGTAACATTCGCTTTTGGAAAATTCCTCAGGTATAAGAACCTGCCCTTGGCTATGTGAACCATATGGATATATAGGCTGAGTCCCAACTATCTGTTAAGAGAGTATGCCAAGCACTGCGGGAGATAAAATAATGAACAAGGCAGATTCCTGATCCTCAAAAATCCAGAAGGAGGGAGTTCCCTGGTGGTGTAGTGGTTTAGGGCTCCGGTGCTGGTGCTGTCAACGCTGCGGCCTGGGTTCGATTCCCAACCAGGGAACTTCCCACATACCAAAAAAACAAACAAACAAACAAATCCGGAAGGAAAAACAAATGTTTGCAAGTTAATTGAAATAGAATGGAATATGTGTCATGGCAGGAACACAAATTAAATTCTAAGCGCCCAGAAGTTAACTCCTATTGTTCCTGAGTATCTTGTACCCACCCACCTTCTGATTACAGATTACACATGATGACACTGCATCTTCCATATCACCACTAGACTGTACGTTCAAGGTCCGAGGTCATGCCTTGTTTGCTCCTGAGTCCCCAGTGCCTGATAAATAACAAATGCTTTGTTGGAGACTCATTCAATCATGACACCCTTCATCATTACAACATGGGCCACCTGGTGAGAAACCTCACAGTACATTCTGGCTGCTCATTCAAGAAAACAGTTTCTTGAAACCTAACCACATAATTTTACTGGGAAGGAACTCAGAGATTATGGGGTCCAGGATTTCACTAAATTTGATGTGCAGATCACTTGCAGTATTCAAGGAAAGTAGCTTCTAGAATGTTCATAGGTGACATGTGAAAGAACATGTTAAATTTTAATAGGATCCACATTATGTATGTGTATAGAAAAGCATCTAGTACAAAGCAGTGCTTTCATAGATTCATGCTTAAAACAATGCTAAATTTATTTCGCAAAGTATATGCTGCACAGGTGAAACTTATGCTATTAGAAATCGGAGTAGGGCTGGCTCTTGGTATGGGAGTAGAGGCAGGAAGGAAGCTGGGTGCTGGCTGCATAGTGATGTTCCATTTTAAAAAGTGTAGTAAGCTGTATTATGATAATTGCACTTTTCTGTAAATACTTCAATTAAAAAGTATTTTTAAAGGGGACTATAAAGAAACATAGTAAATAAATGATAGTACAGATATTGGAAAAATCCTGAAGATGGTACAGGAAAAGCAAATTTGAGACACACCGACTCAAACTCCTTCACTGTAAAGATGAGATGTGTTAAAAAATGAAATTCGACTGGGTAAATTTGAAGACCTAATTGGCTTTAATTAAACGATTCATGAATCGGGCAGCATTCCATCTAGCAACCTGAAGGTTGCTCCAAGGAGCTGTACAAAATGGAATGTTTTTATTGGCAGAAAGAGGGTGGGACAAAGAAATGAAAAGAGTGGATTATTTCAGGGCAAGGTCACTTTCTTTCAGGGGAAGGCAAAGGGTCTTAACAGGGAAATTTTATAGAAAGCAGGGTGGCACAAGAGAGCTGTTACTGCAATAAAAGAAAGGATTATTTTTAGGCCAGGACACCATTTCTTTGGGGAAAAAGAATGAGGGAAGTTATCATGCAGATTGCCTCTTTCTACACAAGGAACAGAAGAGGACCCACGTGACAGATTACGTGACTGGTGCCTGGCTAGAAAATTCCAGACTGGCTGGTTATGTTTTGGGAAGAGGCTGAAACTGTAATTAGGTCAGGTATTAAATCTAGGTTTGGGATTCCGGGTTTTCACAGCATGCGTGATGCCATTTGGGGCCTGTGGTTTTTGTTTTAACAGAAGAAATTTAGGTGATGGCCACAAATTACGAGCGGCGTGGCCCTGAGCAGGAAATGCCCCCATACAAATTTCAGTCCCTTTCTTCCCTTCCCCCAATTCAAGTCCTCAGCAGGCTATGACTCCTCCCTCTCTCCAGGAAGGTCTTTATCAGCAAGCATGATCTTCCTCGCCAGACACCTCTGCCAAACCCTAGCTCTGCATTCCCCCCGTGGCTGTTTCTACCGTTCATTCCTTAGCCCTTCACCCTGGGCGGCCTTGTAACCGAACTGTAAGCCTCTGAAAGAGGCAGATCGTGCAGCATTTAATAGTCCCATCAACTGGGCAGGTTACTTCTCTGGGTTTCCCTTCTCACGCCCCTGGAAGCCGAGGGAGGCGGGGCCGTATACGGTTATGGTCTGGGCTTTGGCGTTCAGTTGCCTCCGCTTGTATCCCCGCTCTCCCACGCACGAGTTGTGGGACTTTGGGCAAGTTTCATAACCTCTTTGTGCCTGTTTCTTCGTGTGTGAAACGGGGGTTACGTTAACCCTGTCACGGGGTTGTTGTAAGATGAAACAAGATTATCCATGTGAAGTGCTTAAAACGGTGTTTAGTCACTGTTGGCCATTATTGTCATTATCTGCAGAGTGGAGAAAATCCAGGCACCTCTCTAGTCTCGGAGGGTGACTGAAAGGATAGCGTGGGATGGGGGTGCAGGAAATGCGCCCGAGACTCAAGGGGGTGAGCAAGGGGGAAGAAGGGAAGATCTGTCAGATTCCCGATGGCGGAGGAGGGTGTATGAGCGAGGCAGAGCACAGGGCCCACCCAGCCAGAACCTCGTTACACAGGCCTAAAAAACCCCCTTCGGCGCGTCGCCTCCTTTGATGTCAGGTCCTGCCACCCTCCGCCCCCGGGTCCTGACTTTCTGAAATGTGAAGGTGGACTCCCCAGGCAAAGTAAGTCGCGTGGTCCCTTCCCCTCTAGTATTTCTTCTGAAACATGGTGCTTATAACAAGACACACCCTCACCAGCCCGCGGGCAAACACGGGCTCGTAATCCCTCTGGGTTCGTTTCTGAACCGTCTGCGGGCCGGCGCGGCCGGCCATGGCCGCTCCTACCTCTCCAACAGTTCCCGGGCCGGGCCCGCCCCTCGCCCCTCGCCCAGCCTCCGGCCTCCGCTTCTCAGGGTAAACCCGACGAAGCGCCCCAGGGCCTGGGGCGGGGCCGGCCTCGCCCGTTTCTGGACTCTGCAACGCGGCGCGCGTCGGGCCCGCGACGACGGCGACTGCATCGAGGCCGAGAGCGCCGGACCCCCGCCTCGGCGGCAGCGCGCCCGAGACCCGCGCCTTCCCCCTCGGGCGTACCTGGCGACCCGCGGCCCGGGCGGCTCCCGCCTTTGGCCGCCAGCTCAGGCCGTGCGGCCCGCCCCACCTCCTTGCTCTCGAAGCAGCCCATGGCGCGCGAGAGCCCGTGAGAACGCCCGGCCTGAGGGGCGCCGAGCGGAGGCCGGGCGCCCCCTGCTGGCCAGGGGCGGAGGGCGGGGCGGGCAGGGCCACGCGGGTGCCACCCTCTTCTCTTCCAAACTTGTATCCCCCAAAGTTAGAACACGCTCCGATAAGTAGGAAAGGGCATAGTGGAAAGAAGAAAATTGAAAGCATCACCCAGAGTCTTATCCTGCAAACGGCTGTTGCCGTGTTTACTACTACTTTTTCCAGTTCTTTTCCCCCAATGCATAGTTTTACCCCCAACTTTTCATGTAAGGCAGGTATCCCCTGCTTTTCGAAAGTTCACGTTAAGCCACTTTGCTTTTAGGAATAGACCTATGTTAGTACCCGTCTTCACTATTTCACTAACCAAAAGAAATCCGAAGAGGATTTTCACTTTTACACACACACACACACACACACACACACACACACGGCGTTCCGCAGCGTTTTCAGCGTTTATTTTGCAGTGAGCGTTAGCGAGGCAGTGTGTGCTCCCAGCTTGCAGAGTCGCCCGGCCCCGCTCTTGCCCTGGGAATCACACGCGGCGTCTCAGCATCAGGCCGCCATAACTTTGAACTGTGTTTGTGAGCATCTGTGTTTTATTTCAATTTATTGTGTGCCTTCCTGCCTTTGCTATTATATTAGTGTTATTGTAGGTTTTGTTACTTGGTATGATTTGGTAGGTTATTTGGGGTGGGGGAAGGGGTCTGGGAATGCTCAAAATTTTTCCCTATCAATTCGTGGTCATCACTTTTTCGCTTTTATGCCATTTTGGCTTACAAAAGATTTCATAGGAACACTGCTTTACATTTGGATGGGGCGGGGAGGGGTTCCCTACTAGCATTTTCCACACTATCACATCGTCTTGTAAGCCACTCAGACAACTCTCTGGCTTCCACGCTCACCTCAGGCTTTGCCAAGGAATGAGACTTACACTGACATCCTATCAATATTTTTAAACAGCAGCCTGATCACCACCTCCTCACCTTGACCCCCACCTCTTACTCTGCATTGACAGCCTTCAGACTTGCCCTGCGTTCTGTCTCCTGCTCCCAATTCCTGTCTCTTGGAAAATAAACCCCACCAGAATAGCACCTTTGGGGTTTCCCCCTCTTTGATGTAAATCGAAAGCCTAGAACAGTGCCTGGGACATTCAATATTGAAGGCAAGAAAGGAAGAGGGGAGAAAACATCTTTAATAACTATGAGTATAGCCGTCCTTCTAATAGAGCCACTGTACTATGCTTACCTGGTTCTCCTTCTTAGACATTTAGTTTGTTTCTTATTTTAAAATATTGCATAAAGGTTGCAGTGAACATCTTTGTGTTTGGAGCTTGAAGGCTCTCCTTGCACATTGCCAAATGGCTTTCCAGAGTGGTGGTTATCATCTGTACTCCTCGTAGGAATGAATGGAAAGTTCCACACTACCTCAAAGTGGTTTTTTTAACACCAACACCACATTGTGCCACATCAGGTGGGGGTCACTATTCTCCGTCAGTGCATTGCTCTGTTTTTCCTTCTTTCAATGAATTAACATATGTTAAGCATACAACCCAGCTCTGGCTTTGTTCTAGGGTTACAGGGTGTCTAACCTAAGTTTCCTGCTCTTGAGGAATTTCCATCCCAGCTGAGAGTTAGTGAACGGGTCTGGTCACCAGATGTGTAGCAGTGGTGCGGGCCCTTTGTTTCTATCTGGCCTTGTGGGCAAGCTTATTTCCTGCTTTTCTTGGGAGCAACCCAGAGTCAAAATGCTCTTGGAAAACACTGGGTGTTTATTTGCTTAAATACGGAAAACAAAAGCTGAACCAAAGCCTTTTGAAAAGAGACACTGCACAAAGCCAAAACGAATCTCAGTAACCTTCATCCAGGTGCTTGCAGTCTGTTACAATAACTACTACAACTAAGCCAGGACCTTTTAAAGGTAAGGAAAAGTTTCCTCCCTCTGTAAGCCAGGTTCCCTTTTCCTTTGTTCTGCTAGAATGATTGTTTCAGAGGGTTTTTTCAAAGCACGCTGTTAAACTCATACTAAAATTACTATTTTGTCAGCAAAATTCCAACAGGGGTTGTCTTTCCTTTTTCTCTATTTAAAGTACACACTTAACTAAAATGATGGCTTTTCCATTTTTTTAAAAAATACCTAGGCAAAAGCAGCTGAGAATCACATGCTTGCCTGAGTCATCCTATCTTATACCAGCAGTCTGGGGGAAGGTGCTTGAGTCAGGCATCCTGCTGAGTACTTTACATCATTTCATGTTATCTGCACAAGAGCCCTATGTGGTAGGGACTATTATTATTATTCCTATATTTCAGTTGAGAATCCTGACCCTCCACAAGTTAATTGCCCAGGATCACATAGCCTGATACTCGAATCACCCCTACTCCTACCCCAATGATGACCCACCCCACATCCTGCCTCTGTGTGGCAGCCAGGGAGGTCTGTGACATCTCTGCCTTGTGTGGCTCCCCAAAACCTGCCTCCTTCCAGCACACACATCTGACACCAGTTACAGAATAACTAGTCACTGCGATAGGGTCTGGACTCCAGAAGAGAGTAAATCGAAACTTCCTGCCGTCTCTGAAATTTGCCGGGAGTTGGGAAAGAGGAAAAGACAAATTCCTCTGCACGTCACAGGAGGAGGCCCTTTGTCAACCTGCGTCTCGCACTGTTCTTCACAGAACCAAGTGCACACTGAAGCCAGGTCACCTTGGGGCCCTGAGATTACCCCCTGCCATGACACTTCTTGGCCTGACTTACCTCTGATCTTTCAGGGTTGGGCTCGCTGGGCCAAAGGCCTCCATCACCTCTGCATTCAGGCTGCACTGGAGGTCCCCTCTCAGCACAGCTCCATGAGGTCTCACGTGGGGCTTCAAAGGGCAGAGATGGGGCAGAAAAAGAACACGAAGCTGGGGTTGCCCAGCTTCCCAGAAGCTTGAGAAAACTCTAATTGTCTGTGTCAAAGACTGGGGGTGGCTGGGAGGCCGGAGGGTGGGAGAGTGAAGTTTTCCCTACAAGATAGTGACCTTGTCAAAGGCAGCCTTGTGTCCGATTACCTTTGTGTCCCCAGAACCTGGCTCAGTGCCTAAAAGAATTAATGTGAACAACCTATCACATAACATCACCTGCCTATTACACACCGAAAAGCATAGCATCAATCATCAATTATACATTAAAAAAACATGCTAGGTACTTGAGTTTTCCGGTTCTTAGATTTTTCCTTGAAAGTTAGATTTTAAAGCAATTTCTCTAAATCTAATTTCTCTGTTAGAACTTTTTGCATGAGTCACACATAAACTCCATGTTCTATTGTAAAGGCGATTATAACACCGAGTCTCTCATTTGTAGGACTAGCTGTGGTGGATTCATCCAACACGGTGAACTAAGTATGTCAAGAAAGAGATAGAGATAGAATGAATGCTGGATTTGCTATGCTAGAAAGGTAGACAAACCCGCCAGGGGCAGGTCATTCATTAGAACATGTACCCTCAGGGCTGCCCCCCACCTCCGGTGCGTTCCAGTCAGGATTGCCCCCTACCCCAGAAGTTCCCACGGTGCCTGCCCCGGTGACCGAAATCTCAGGTAAGTAAATCTGAGAATCCGGCTTTGTTACCAGGCAAACCTGAGTTCAAATCCTGCTTCAGCACTCATTAGCTGTGTGATTTCAAGCAAATTACTGAACTCCTCTGAGCCTCCACCTTCTCCATAAAACGAGAACTATTATAATATCTACGTGGCATGATAGCTATGAAGATGAAATAAAAGTCAACACGCAACGTGATAATTGGCACGCAGGGGACACTCGAATGGATGTTTTCTGCCTTGCTTTGGGAGCAAAACTCCACCTACCCTGCAACATCAGTGATAACAGGTGGGCATTATTATCCCCATGCTGCAAACAAGGAAACTGAGAATTAAAGGCGTTAAATAGGTTACTCTGCTAAAAAGTGGCAAAACTAGAATTCGCTCCCTGTTTTATCCAACTCCCACGGTGTTGACAGCTCTATAGTTTGTAGCTTTCTTTGGGCGGGCTTTGTCATCTGCTTCAAGAGCAGTTCGCCATTGTAATCCTCATTTGCCCCAGTGACTCAGGGTTGGCTGAACACATGCTTAGTACTTATTCTTGCTTCAAGTACAGTGCTTTTATTTTTAAAGTAAAACCCACACAATGTAAGATTCCCCCCCAAAAAAAAAATACAAAAGAATTTACAGTAAACCCCAAGCCCCCAATCTCCCTGCCTACAGGCAACTATTGTTAGGTCCTTATGGATGCTTCCAGAAAGAATTGTTGCCTTTATAATGAGGGCACAGCTTTAAGGTGGGGATTGAATCCTTTTTCTGCATCAAGCAAGTGAGGAATTAGTGTCAAGGATATTGCAAATCAGTCAGCTCTTGGGGGAAAAATTATATCAGCCTGAAAGAATCCTGAGGATTATGGATGATCAAAGGCCAACCAGTATGGGGACAGATTGGATTTGTATTTCACCTCTGAGCTTCTGGACCCATGTGCTCCGTGGAAAGATGCTCCTGTGACTAGATTCTATGTAAAAACAATACTGTGTGCTGTCCGAAAATACTGTCCCAAGGAATCTTCATGTGCCGAGTAATAAAAGGAGAAAGATGGAACCCAGTAGTTGTCACAATTTAGGGATGCTCTCACAAAAAGTCAACCCGATATACCAAGGGATTCTAGAATGCATTTATTCAGCAGATATTTGTTGAGTGTTTATGAGGTTCAGGGCTCCCTCGTGCCAGGAGGTGGGAAAAGGAGTTAAGCCACTACACAACTGGTATTTCCACCTCCCCCTTTATCTGTCTTTCCAGCCGGCCCACTTTTATTGTTTTATTTGAGTGTCCCAGACCCCTAAGAGGTTCAGAGAGATAAAGAGACTCACCCAACGGCACGTAGCTGATGCATAACAAAGTGAGCACCACAACCAGCGTCTTCTCCCTGCACATCCACTGCCCTTTTCTCCCGACATGCCGCAGCTCCTAGAGCCCCTAGAGCCCTGTATCTAAAGTCCATACGAAAGTCTTCACTTGCTGCAAGCGAACTACTGACAAACCGCTGAGATGCCACACTTGTGTCCACAGGAGCGTGATTTGCAAGAGTGAAAAGGTGGAGGCAACCCAAGCGTGCGTTGATGGAGGAACGGATAAATAAGATGTGGTATTACACACAATGGAATATTATTCAGCCTTAAAAAGGAAGGGAATTCTGACACAAGCTACAACATGGGTGAAACTGGAAGACATTATGCTAAGTGACAGAAACCAGGCTCCCAAAAGACCAATACAGTGCGATCTCACGTATGTGAAGTGTGTAAAGCAGACACACTCATAGACGTAGAGAAGAACAGTGGTTACAGGAGCTGCGGGGAGGGAAAAATAGGTGTCATTGTTCAATGTGCACAGAAGTTCCGTTTGGGAAGGTTAAGAGTCCTGTGGGTGGATGGTGGTGGTGGCTGCAAAGCAATGTGAAGCTACTCAGCGCCTCTGAGCTGTGCACTTAAAAATGGTGAAGACAGTAAATTTTATGTTATCACAATTTTTAAAAATTAAAAAGAAAAAACGCCAAACTCCTCTAATACTAACTCACGTGGGTTAAAGGGCAGGAGGGAAGGGCTCCCTCTCTTAGAGGTTCTCATGGTGACACTTGCTAAAACCGAAATGCTGTGTGTGGTGGACAGCTGGACACATGTGACTGCCTAGCATCCCCTTCCTCTTCCTTCTGGAAACAAAATCCTTGTTTTGGAGGGAGGAACCCAGACCAAGCCAGTCACACATTCCATCACTAGGGTCACATCATTTGAGCCAACAGAAGCTAAGAAAAATGAAGTGGTTTTCATTAGAATTTGCTCTTACAGCAGTCCAAATGCTAGCGTGGTTTTAAAATATCTTCCAAAATGCTTTACCACGAGTCCCTTCAGAGGGAGAGCCTAATGTCCCTGTCCACGGGGGGACCTAAAGTCGGTGACTCACTTCCCCCAAGAATGTTGCGTAAACGAGGATCCCAGCTAGATCCTACATGACATGTGGATTCTTCCTCGGATGACTGGCTGTGGTGGGCGTCAGCTGCCATGCTACGAGAACATTCAAGCAGCCCTAGGGAGAGGTCCACGTGGTGGGAAATGAAGGCTCCCTGCCAGCGCTAGGGCGGACCTGAAGCCTCACGCCAGCAGCTCTGTAAATAGCCATTTTAGAAGCAGATCCTTCAGCCCCAGTTAAGCCATCAGATTAGGCTGACCAGATGCACTATTTTCAATGGGACAGAAAACAATGGTCCTGTCCTGTTTCAAAGTACTGACACCTTGAATGTAGCCCAGCGAGACTAGGCTGACCATACATACCATTGGAAACGGGACAGGACCGTTGTTTTCTGTCCCATTGAAAATGGGATGTCTGGTCAGCCTACTTCAATGGACTTTAGACTCAGGTGGCTGAGGCCCCAGCTGATGTCTGACCAACATTATGAGACCTCGAACCAAAACCAGCCAGCTAAGCTGCTCCTAAATTTCTGAGCTGCACAAATAGACATAATAAAAGGTTGCTACTTTTTAAAACCTGCTTATTTTCAATTGGAGTAAGATACACATAAAATTTACCATCTTAATAATTTTTAGGTGTCCAGTTCTGTGGCATTAAGTGCATTCCCATTGTTGTGCAAACATCACTGCCATCCATCTCCAGAGCTTTTCTCATTACGCAGGACCCTTTGGACTTTGCAGCTGCACTGTCGGCTGACCTGGGCCTCAAGCCTGCTGGTCCACACTGCCGATACTGGACATGCCAGCTTCCATAACCACATGAGCCAACTCCTTAGAAGTTCCTTAAATATACACATGGGCTGTCCAGAAAGTGTCCAGCCATGTAATATGAAAAGCAGAGGCATTGATGACTGGATTTTTTTGTGGACAGCATACACACATACACACGCACACAGAGAGAGAGAGAGAGAGAGAGAGAGAGAGGGAGAGAGAGAGCAAATACATCCTTGGAGAAAAACATTAAAGAATTATTTACTCCACGCCTACTTGGTACCAGGCCTACTGGTGCTGGAAGACACAGCAGTAAACAAAATGTTAAAAAAACAAAACAGTCCCTACTCCCATGAAATAAATTCTAGCAAGGAAGATAGTAAAGAAAACAACTCATGAAAATAAATAGGGAAAATGTACAATAAGTTAGAAGGTGCTGAGAGCTATCAATGATAAGAGCTGAGCAGGATTACAGGGGTTTGAGCATAAGAGGGGGACATGGGAGTAATAAAATGGTACAATTTTAAATCAATTAAGGCAAGCCTCATTGAGAGGGTGACATCTGAGCAAACATTGAACAGTGTGAAATTAAGGATGAGCTACTCTTTTTATGGTGATACCATGTCACCATTCAGCTGGATCATCTGAAATGATCTGATCCTACCT
Organism: Lyroderma lyra; assembly: GCA_004026885.1. Classification (NCBI taxonomy): domain Eukaryota; kingdom Metazoa; phylum Chordata; class Mammalia; order Chiroptera; family Megadermatidae; genus Lyroderma; species Lyroderma lyra. The sequence goes on from PVJL010002896.1 coordinate 99,765, forward strand.
TGCAATATTTTGGCAACAAAAATTATTTGTAGACATACTCAGGCTATAAAATAAGTTGTAAAGGAATATTTCCTTGCTAAAGATAAATGTGGCAAGGAAACTTCTTAGAATTGTATCAGTTTCTCTAGGGTGGGCCATAGAGAGAAGAAAAAATGTATAATGTGTCTCTGGAATTTACTTTGCATTGAAGAGAGTGGCTCTGATGTTAAATTGTTTGAAGCCAGCTTCACCCTTTCTAGCCATGTCAACTTAACCCATTTCTTCACCTCTCTCGATCTCAGCTTCCTCACTTGGAAAATGGGAAGAAGAAGGAGAATACTCAAGTCACAGCATTTTAGGTACCCAGTAAGATAATGCACGTAAATGCATGCAGTAAGTGCTCAGTAAGCGTGGCACCATGGCAGCCTGCCTTGATTCAGATCCTGTGCTAACATGGATTGACTATGTTGATTTGAGGTGAGTTTCTTAATTTTCCTCATCTGAACAATAATCATAGCACTTACTTCTTAGGGAGTTTATGAGGATTAAATAAGTTAATACATGTGAAATACTGAGAGTAGTATTTGATGTTCTTAGTCTGCTTGGACTGCACCCCCGCCCCCACCCAACACACACACACACACACACACACACACACACACACACAGGTACCATAAACTGGGTGGCTTCAAAAGCAGAAATTAACTTCCTCCAAGTTCTGGAGGCTGGAAGTCTGATCGGGGGCCAGCATGGTGGGGTTCTGGTGTGTACTCACATGTCCTTGCCTCCACGCGTGTGCAAGGAGCGAATGAGAGACTTCTCTCATTTCCTCTTCTTAGAAATCCTACCAGATTAGGACCCCAACTTTGTGACCTCATTTAATCTTCATTACCTCCTAAAAGCCCTATCTCCAAATAATTGTTAAATATAATAAGCCATAGTGAGGCACAAAGCTATGTGCATAGTATACTACCATTTGTTTAAAACAAAAAAAGGAAAAAGAAGAAGAATCTATATCTGTACTTACTTGTAAATAATATCTCTAAGTGGGCTACGACATAGTATGTGTCGTGTAGAACAATATCTAATGATGAGTTAGCTAGAACAATGCCTGTTAGAGTAAATGTAATCAAATGAGTAACAGTAGTGGCCTCTGGTGAGGGATTAGAGAACTCAGACAGAGGCGGTAGTGAGTTTCACTGTATATATCCTTTGGCACCTTCTGAATTTTGAACCCTGTTAATGCAAACCGTATTTAAGAAGAGGAAGAAATCACACAAAGAAGTTGCAGCCAGGGTCAAGTCCTGGTGAGAGGAGACAGAATCGGGAGAGGGACAAGGAGCTGTCACGTGAATTGGGTATTATGTTCATATCCAGGGGGCAAATCTGGGCCAAAAGAGAATGCGGATGATCACCTATGTGTGGGGGGCTGAGTGTGCACATTCAACAGGACACGTCGTCCATTCACTGTCACATGCCTTCTTACACTGTGATGTGTTCAGAGTGGCAGGTGGTGGCAGCCTGGAGTCAGGAAGCAAAAGCAACACCTCAGTGTTCAAGAGATTGTGGGGGACATGCAATACTCAGGGGGCTTTGGGTTCTGGGGTGGGGGGTATCGTGGTAACTAGTCATGGTGGACCAGGTGGAAGAGGGCTTGTTTGTAAGAGGAGGTGTGTGCCGAAGTTGGAGTCAGGAGTAGAGAGGGAAAAGAAGTCAAGGAAAGAACAAAGAGAAAGGCAACAAAAATTGTAGAAAACCTGGTGTGGGGCCGGCCACGGCGCGTGCGGTGGAACCTGTCGTGTGGCCAGCATCCCGGCCCGCCTTCCTCTGCCAAGGGCGGTGTCAGCACTAGTCTGCAGCGAGGTGTCTCAACCGGGCACTTGGACATCTGGGCGGGGCAGGGGGAGGGTCTTACGTATTGTAGGATGTTTAGCAGAGTCCCCGGATTCCACCCATTGAGACGTCAGTAGCATCCCTTCCTTCAGTCATGACAACCAAAAATCCCGCTGGACCAAGCTTGTCCCACCCGCGGCCCCCGGGCTGCACGCGGCCCAGGACGGCTGTGAACGCGGCCCAACACAAATTCGTAAACTTTCTTAAAACATTAGGAAAATGAGGCCCAGACCTTTTTTTTTTCCCAGCTCACCAGCTATCGTTAGTGTTCATGTCTTTTATGTGTGGTCCAAGACAATTCCTCCTTCCGTGTGGCCCCGGGAAGCCAAAAGATTAGACACTCTGGTTCTAGATATTGCCAAATGTCCCCCCTTCTTATTGTGAACTGCCTCTAAGGCCAGGTGGCAAGGAACTGTAGGCCAGCTCTAGAAGTGGCACAGCTGGGAAGGAATGGGGACCTCGGACCGACAAGCGCAAGGAACTAACTGAATTTGCCAACAAGAACGAGTTTGGAAGCAGATTTCTCCACGGAGCTCCCAGGCGAGAGCTCGGCTGGTACGTGGATTTCGGTCCTGCACTGGGGGGTGACCCGTGGGTGTTGCCGTAACGGGCCAAGTTCGTGATTTGTTATGCAGCAACAGAGGCCTCGTGTTCCCTGAGATACATTTCTAGCTTTATAATAACCCCTCCGCTGCTTTTTTCCCTTAAGCCGCGTCAAATAGGTTTGTTATTTGCAACTGAAAATGTCCTAAGTCAAACATTACCTCATAGGTCTATTGAACTGGACAATTGTATTGATCGGTATGTTTCACTGTACATAAATTTTACTCCCATTAAAAACAAAACAGGAAAAAAATGACCTCACAGGGTTGCAATGAGGCATAAATGAGATAATGCACGTACATTTCTGTGTTGTCAGGAATCTTTTGGATACCAGCAACCAGAACTCAGACTGGGATAAATTAAAAAAGGCACTAAGAAATACAAATTGGTAGTTACAAAATAGTCACGGGATATAACGTACAGCACAAAGAATACAGTCAATAATGTTGCAACAACTATGTATAGTGCCAATTGGGTACTAGACTAATAGGGGGAATCTGCGTAAAGTATAGAAAAGTCTAACCACGAATCTGTATACCTGCAACTAATAAAACAACATTGAATGTCAACTGTAACTAAAATAAATAAATACATAAGATCTTTCAAAAGGGAAAAAAAGGAAGGTATATGCTCACAGAAATATCTGGGGGTAGGTCTGTGTATTATTTCTCTATTGCTGTATTTCCTCTCTTTAAAGCTGAATGATACTCTGTTTTATGTACATGACATATTTTTTTATCCGTTTATTCATCAATGGACATTTGGGTTGCTTCCTCCTCTGAGCTACTGTGAATAAGGCAGCTATGAACGGGGGTGTGCAGATATCTCTTGAAGACCCTCCTTCCGTTTCTTTTGGATACATACCAGAAGTGGAAGTGCTGATCGTAAGGCGGCTCTATTTTTAATGTCTGAGGGACCTCCATACTCTTTTCCGTAGAGGTTGTACCATTATTCCCACCAGCGTGCACAAGGGTTTCACCACATGCTCACCAGCACTTGTTACTTTTTTTTTCACACTAAGTTTCATTTTATTAAAAAATAATAGTAATAAACTTAGTGGATGGAGAGCGGTGAATGGTTTGGAGCGGTTCAGGGTGAACTCCTGTGGGCCTGGCATTGGTCTGAGATGAGCTGCTGAGGTGACAGACGTGTCTGCACAGCACTGGTCTCTGTTGAAGACAGTAAATGTGACAAATCCTGCTGCTTTGTAACCATGTGACCCACAGCCTGTGAGAAGCCTGGCCCGGTCTCCATTCTGAACACTGATTCCAAGGTGCTCAGAGCACCTGTTGGTGGTTCCAGATCTAAAAGCAGAAAGAGGGCAACTGGTGCCCACGTCTGGCCTCTCCAGACCCTTTGTTGTGATGCAGACTTGGCTTCGGCTGCTTCCTATGCATAACCTGACTTCAATGCTCCTGCTGTATGTACTTCCGCCTTTCCTACAACATTGTCATTTGGGGTCCTATTAGGCTTCTTGAGGAATCAAAGCTGGTCTAACTGCCACCAGTACAGCCAGGGGAAATGAGGTTCTGTGGTATCCCAGGGCCTAATACAGTGCCTGGCACAAAATATGCCTTTATTGTAAATATTTGTTGAATAGTCCAGGCTAGAGCTGATGAGGACTTGAGAGTGAGGGCAGGAATCCTACAGACCAGGTTCTTCTGCTCACACAGAATGCGTATCAGTGCCTGGCCCATAATAGCTGCTCAGTAAACATTTCTCAAATGAGTAAGTAAATGAAAGAAAAAAAACTGTTCTATTTACTTGGAGTTGGCAATGATCTCAAGGTGCTGTGGAGTAAAAGAAAGGAAGATCAGTAAGCATCATAAAGCTTGTTCTTTCTCCAGGGCTCCAGGACACACCTGTCTAATGACAGTTTCTCATGGAGCCTTTTAGATTAGTTGTTCTGCAATGAGAGGGTTCCACTGATATTATTGTTGCAGACATTGCACCTGTGCTCCTTTCTCGGCATTGCCCCAGGGGTTTGCTGGCCTTTTTTGAACTAGCCGAAATGGTTTAAGAGCAGATTTTCTGGTACCAGTTGATTCTGGTCAATCTTGCTTTTTTTAGTTTCTCTTTCCCAAAGTGGCCCATAATTTTTTCCTTTGCTCTAAAAACCTCTAAATAGGCGACTTCTCTACACTTAAAAAAAAAATGTAAGTTTTTTAGAGTCCTGTAGATAGAGAGATCTTAAAGTGACATCATTTTGGGGGGGTAGGGGGGAGGGTTCCCTGGCTGGGAATCGAACCCAGGCCATGGCGTTGAGAGCACCAAAGCCTAGCCACTACACCACCAGGGAACCCCAAAAGTGCCATCATTTCTTGAACTTCTCTCTTTTTATCTTCCTTAAGCACCAACTCCCCAAAATACATGAGGCCTTCCTCAGGTTCCACACTGTTTTTATTCAGTAGGCATGAGCACCTGAATAAATGTTTATGACTGAGATAGGATTAGGCAGGATGGTCTATGAGTAAGTGATCATTGTAGGCTTTACTGAGTATTAATACAAGTGAACTGGATGGTTTGCTGAAATGATTGGGAGGGGAAAAAAGTGGAATTGCAGTGGCTTTAGCACTTGGAAAATAAGCACCAGGTTTCTTAATCCAGCCCTTTTAAAGGGGCTAGGCAGGTGGCATCTGTAACAATAAAGGTGTTGATAATCCAAAAAAGAACGAAGCCAAAGGAGCTTCTCTCGGGCAAAGGAATGTAAATGTTGTACTTGCATTTTGAATGGGTTTGCCTGATTTCTTCTGGAAACTTCCTTGCCACATTCATAGACAAGAAAGAAGCTGCTTTCTGAGAAACTGACTCAAGAAGGGCTAGAGACCCATAGCTTCCTCCCCAGAAGATTCTGCTTGAGCTGTGTGTCCTACCCCATGCTGTGAGAGGAGGGACTCACTTTTCATATCTAATCCACACCTTTTCTGAGTGTAGCTGAGACCATAATAAGCATTTTTGTTTTTAAAGTGTAGTCATTGGGGATTGTTTCAGGTATAACCGGCAGAAACCCAAAACTGATTAGAATAAAGGAAAAGGCAATGTATTGACTTACCTAAAGTCTGTGGGCTTCAGGCATAGCTTGATCCAGGAGCTCACATGATGGCATCAGGGCACATTCCCTTTTCTTTAAACAGGCCTTCTCTAGTGGAGAGTATAAGGATCACTGGCAGCCCAGACTCACATCCTTCCAGCTTAGTGTCCTCAGGAAGGTGAGCACCTTCCCAAATCCCTTTGGCAGAAAAGTCTCCAGGGAGATTTTGAATGGTCTCTGTTAGTTGGGTCACGTGCCCAATCCTGAACCGCTCATTATGTCCAAGGGCATGGAGTCCCTTGAAAGGTGGATATGATCCAACCCACTCAAACTACAGGTTTTCACGTAGAAACGAAGAATGCTGTTTCTAGAAAAGGGAGGGGATGTCAGGCAGGCAGACACAATCAATGATTCCCCACAAAAGGTCTTCGGGGGTCATTTACTCGGTGGAACAGAGAGGCAGCAGGAAGTAAGAAGTCAGGAATGGGATACCAACTGGGGGACACACCTAATTTTTTTTTTTTTCATTTCTAATTTCTTCCTTTTTCAGTCATTTCTTCCCACAAGTCTCCTGAAACAGCAGCAGCAGGAGTTGTGACTGTCGACTTACAACACAACGTATGAGGATTTTGATATCAACAAAGGAAGGGAGACAGGCTTCCCGAGAACATCATGGCCGGTGAGTCCTAGGTGACAAGGACAGAGACTGCCAGGTGGGGGAAGGGAGGGGAAGACAAGCCAGGCAAAGATAGCTGGCACCAAAGTATAGCGTTCTGGCAGGGTGGGCACTTTTTCTCCAACACCGGAAGCTTCTCTGTGGCTGAGACAGAGGGAGGGGGCCGGTGACGGGATAGAAGCTGGGAGGGACCTCAGAGCAGATTGTGAAACGCCTTGAACTTTATGCCAAAACATTTGGACTCTGATCTCATCTGCAGGTTTTGGGGAGCAGGGGAGGTCTTAAGCCTAGAATTAATTTTTCAAATATTTTTATGATAGTATCTCTGGCAGCTAAAGGCAAGGTGAGGCGGGATTGGGTAAGACTGCTGTCAAGAAGCCCAGTTAGGGGGCTAAGGTGGGGAGTCAACGCAAGATGTGACAAAGACCCCCAAGGCAGTGGCAGAAGGAACGGTGGGATTTCAGCAGGAGGGCTCAGGTAGAATCCGTGGGATGTGGTTCTGCCACAGGTGGGGGAAGAACCGATGTAACAGAAGAGGCAGGAGAGCATTTGAAGCAAGGAGCTACTGCCCTCCCCCCGGCAAATTATTGACAAAATGAATCATCCATTAAGGGAACAGGAAAATTCAATGTATTCTCAGAGCAGAAGATGCCTGCTGCTGGGAAACGGTATCAGGAGGTGCCTGTTGTGTAAGGGTGGCTCTTCGTTTCATTCCCTGTTCAACAAATATTTATCAGGCTCCTAGGATGTGCCAAGTTCTGTGCTGGATGCTGGGTCCCGGCTGGGGAGTGAAACAGGCATGGTCCCTGTTACCATGGAACGTTCTGTACACTGCACAGGGGGAGAAGGACAACAAACAAATGTATAGATAATTAAAATATACCAACTGTGGTAAGTGTATGAAGGCAATCGACTCCTGGTGCAAATTAAAAAAAAAAAAAAAAGAGGAAGAAGAAGGGATAGGAAGCAGAGAACCTCCCATGATGGATAGTCAAGATGAGGTTGGGTTCCAAGTGGGACTGTTCACATTGCTTTTCATCTGGGGATGGCATTTTCTAGCCAAGCAGATGACAAAATAATGCAAATTTTGATATGATAAACTTCATTTTGTATTCACAAATCACTTTTCAAGTATCTTGTAGTTTTAAATGCACGCTGAGTAACAACACTGACTTTACTTACCTACAAGGGTTTATGACTCATTTGGTATTTTAAAATTTACAGTGTGATTCTTCACATTTGCTGATTGATTCATGTGATGTCCTGGTGGTAGATTGCTCCAGGCTCCCACGCAGTCACACTTTACTGTATCCAGTCTCTTGCACAGACACCTTGCACACTGTTTGGTGTGGCCATGTGTCTTGCTCTGACCAATGGGTTATTGGGAGACATGATACAAACAGAAAATTAAAAAGTGCTTGAACACTGAGCTTTCTTTTGTTCCTGAGAGTGTTTTGTGAGGAAGCCAGAGCTAGCCTACTGGAGGAAAAGGAACAGGGGAGCTGAGGCTTCCTAGATCAATCAGCTCTCAGCCAATCTATTATATAAGCTGATGGTCACCAAATAAGTGACTCTAGACAAACAACACCAGCAGAAAATCCATCTAGTTGAGCTCAGCCCAAATCACTGTGCCAAAGAAATTTTGCATAACTTAAAGAGTTGTTGTTTTAAGCCACTAAATGTTAGAGTATTTTTTATGTAACTATAGATAACTAATATGGTGTAATCTTCAAACAGCTTAATTATTTTTTGCTTTGTAACCAGAAAACTTAAAAGCAGCAAAAATGAGTGATTCTTCTAAGATCTCACCATAGTTTGGAGGTAGATCTGAATTCTTACATTACATCCTAGACTCTAAAGACCTCTTCATCACTGTAACTTCTAGTATCTCTCAGAAATATTAATACCCAAACCTAAATCCTCTACTTAATCACAGTTCCCCAACTTTCAAATTTTCTTAGCAGGCATCATAAAGTGATATTAAGATAGTGGGCTTTGATTCCATTTTAAATAGTTAAGAACCAAGATTATATGTAATTGTATAAATAAATAGAACTAGACTGAGCATTTTCAAAACAACCACATAACTTCCAAACAACCACATAATTCGGAAGGAATAAAAGAACATTTTACTCAACTTGTTAAAAGAATACCATTGCGACTTTCTTTTTTCTTTCAGTGTGCTTATGGAAGAACTGTATTTTTCCAGTTCTTTGAAATACTAAAACAATGATTTAATGTAAAGTAGTATAATCTAACACATATGTTTCTGAATCTTTACAGATAATAATTTCTTCCCCAGGACATAAGAGAAACTCATGTCTCTTTAAGGTTTTCTGTGCTTTTTTTTTTTTTCTATCTGAGAATAACTTTCAACTTTTTAATAGTAAAGACTTGAAGATATTAAGTTACTTGCTCAAAGCTACAGATTATAAATCATAGAGATGGAATCAAATACTTTTTGATGTCAAGTCCAATTCTCTTAACTGCCCTAAAACAGTAACTATTATGTAAGTAACACATGCTCATAAAATCCAAACTATACAGAAATATACAGATTAAAACGTCCTCCTCCCCACTGTAGCATGCCCACTGGTTACTTACCTGACATTCATTCCCCACTTTCTTTTTCCTAACAGAACCTGAATTGTTTGCAGACCCCAACCCCACCCCCATAGCCACTTGTTTCTGGGGAGGGGGGCACCAGCTGAGCCTGAGGTTGTGGTCCTAACTGGTCTATCTTTAAGTCAATCATAGTAGCTTAGACAAGGACATGTGACACATGTGACACATAGGAAAAGTCAGCTGGTGCATTTGTTCTTCAAAAGAGAGAATGTTTGTGAATATCATGAGAATGTCCCCTCAGATGTCAGCTGCAGGGAATATAACTGACTGGTGGCTGCTGCAGTGTCTTAGCATTTGAGGCCATGCTTCCCAGAGGTTTCTAGCCAGTGATGGAATGTGGCAGGAACACGCAGACAGACTTGTTTCTGAGAGACATGGGACTACTCTGACAGGTAACTTTGGCTAGGTGACATTGGCCTGCTCTGCTAGGAATTTAATATCAACTTTGGATGTTTCTCCTGAAACTGCTGTGCCTCCCTCCATTGAGAAGAGCTCCCTGACAATACTCACAGAGAATGGCAAAGCAGGAAGATGGAAAGAACCTGAGTCACCAGTGCTGTCTTGAGCTGCTGAGTTAATCAACCCTGTGGTCCCTCTCCCAAGGACTTCTTGTTGTATAGGATAATAAATATCCTTATTGTCTGAATCACTGAATTGGGGTTTTCTTTAATTGCAGCAGAAAGCATCGTCACTGATACATTTATTCTCCAATCCCACATCCCAGAAGAAACTTCTGGCAACATGTAACTATGAACTTTTCCAATCCATTTACAAACATGCATATCACTTTGCAACTTGATTCAATTTGTAGTCATCAATGTATTATGCACATTCCTCCGCAGTACATATAGATCTACCTAAGCCCTTTCCATGGCCACAAAGAACTCCATAAAGGGACGTGCCCTAATCAATGTGCTTCCACCCACAATCATTTATGTTGGGTCCTTTTTCTGACTCAAGAGACACGATGAAAGAGCCACTGGCCGTCTTCCCCAGAGAGGTCAAATTACTATGTTCTTTCCATTCCAGAAACGGGGCCACTTTTAATGCAGGGGAAATACACACCAAAGACAGTCTGAGCAAATAAATCACTTAGGAGCAAGAGCGGGCACTCGTTTGGTAGCAGCAGCAGCCTGAGACCCTGTGCTCTGAAGAGAGGAAGAGTATTCCAAACTATTCTAGCCACTTGCTCCTCCTCTTGCCCTTCCCTCTGCCCTTCCTCCGTCCTCCACTCAGCTCCTTCGCCTCCTTCTCGGCCTGCTGGGGTGCCAGGTTCTGCCGGCCGCAAGGGAGGCGGGAAGTGAGTCGGCTTAGCGGTAAGCATCATCCGTCAGGAAGAGGCTGGGCTGCGCGGGCTGGGTTTCCGTGGGGTCGGTGAGACCTGCGTGGCCAGGGACCCAATCCGACCCCAGCCTGGCTGGCACCCTGCTCCCTCTCCTGCCAGGCGTCCGGCCCCGCCCACTATGTCGACAGGCCCCGCCCCCAAGCCCCAGCTCCACCATCAGGCCCCACCCACCTCCCGCTCCGCCCCCGCCCACCTGCTCGCTAGCTGGGACGCTGACCTCTGACCCTGGCAGTCTACCGCCCTCCTTACTCTTGTTTTGAGCCTGTAAACAAAAACCCAAACAGAACAACCAGCAAGTGTTCGTTCTAAGTGCCGTTATTGTTAGAGCCAAACAAGAAATGTGGTTCACCCAGCGAGCACCTCCACCTTGCCTTCTGAGAGATGGAGGGGTCTCTCACATGCTAAGCCCATTGCAAAGGTTTGACGCCGAAGGTTTAACGATGCACCCCATCCTCCCTCACGGGAACTAATTCTGGCAAGAACCGCATTTTCTCGCCCTTCCGGGGTGCTTCCCACGTTCACCAGCTGACTTCAGTCGCTCTCTAGACCTCACACTCTCCTGGCTTAGAGATGGAGTTTGTCTGGGTGGGAAGTTAAAAGCAGCCCGCTTGGCCTTTCCTGAGCGGTTGTAGGCCTGCCTACTACCTATTATAGCAAACATTAAAATAGCACCCAGTCACGCCACACATTACATATACTTGGTGGGGTTTTTTGCTGCAAATGTTATTTGATCAAGATGGAAAAAATGAGTACTATAACATTCCAAAGTTTACATAAAAGAGGGAGATGCGAATATGTGTGTGTGTTTACTTATCTGGCAGAGTAAAGAACAGTAGAAAAACATACCATTGAAAAGAACAGCTATCTGTAGGGGAAGGGAAGAAACTGATTGAAAACAGAAATAAAAGCTAGACTTATTTTTACTATACCTTGTTTTGTAGATTTAAGAAACCATGTATTATTTCATACGATTACAAAAAATAAAAGACAAAAAGCAATACGTAATACTGAAAGCAACATTTAAAAAAAAGAAAAAGTTAACTGTGTATCCAATTGTCAGCATGATCAGATGGTGAAGAACTGAGACCAAAATAATAAACAACACTCTTTGAGTACCTTTGGAGGATACTAGAGAACCAACTCATTGTTTTTAAAACTAGTAAATAAAAGGAAATAAGCATTTATCTTGATTTTTCTATAGAAACTATATTTCAGGGTAACCAATTAATTGATGAGGGCATCTTTCTTTTCACAGTACTTCAACTGAAAGAATGATAAAATTGGAATGTGACCATTTTTCACCTTTCAATGAATTAAGGGATCTAGGTAATTATCATCAATGGTTGTAGATATCTCAAAAAGAAAGGAAGCCAGACCCTGCGTATCCCCTGATGGAAGTACTTCTGAAGGAGGCTTCCAAAAAGAGGCATCTGACTCTAATCAGATGATTAGAGGGGTGAGGGTGGGAGGATGGATGGAAAAGGGGAGGGGATTAAGAAGTACACGCTTCCACTTAATAAGTCCCAGGACTTACCGTATAGCGTGGGGGAAAAACATCACACAACTAGGGCGACATGGTTACTAGACTTATTGTGGTGATCACTTAGTAAGGTATATAAATGCTGAATCGCTGTGTTGTACACCAGAAACTAATGTAATATTGTATGTTAACTATAATTAAAAATAAATTTGGGGGTTCCCTGGTGGCGTTGTGGCTAGGCTTTGGTGCTCTCAACGCCGCGACCTGGGTTCGACTCCCAGCCAGGGAACTACCAAAATAAATGAATCAATCAATAAATAAAAATTTAAAACCTACATCTGAATCTAATCAAGTGGCTAGATCTGTCAACTCATAGGACATACTGAGGAAGGAAGATTGTGTTAAATGACACCGTGAGGTGCAAAGTAGCAAAATCCAGACTACTCTAACCTCTACAGGACAAACGGCCTCGTTTATTCAAAAGAAAAAAAATGTAAGTCCAAAGAAAAAGAGAAAAAGGAAACACCTATAAGTTAAAAGGCATTGAAGAGATATTTATTTACAATGAGTGGACTTTATTTGGATCCTGATTCAAACAAACTGTAAAAAAAAAATCAATTCTATAAGCACAAAAATTTAAACACTGGCTTGATTTGGTGGTATTCAAATTTTATATTTTAGTTGTGTTTTTGTGGTTATATTTTTTAAAAGAGTCATTTTTTTAGAAATAAAGGAAATATTTTAAAACAAAATGAAAGGATGACTTGTATTTTTTGTTTTGTTTTGTTTTTTTCCAAAATGATCCTGGGTTGGGGGGCAGGGGAGTGAGTAAAGGTCTAGATGAAATAGGAGTAGCTGTGAGTTAGTAAATGCTGAAGTTGCGTAAAGGGTACTACACGGGGTTTGTTACACTATTTTCTATACATTTGTATTTGCTTAAATATTTTATTGATAAAATATTTTAGGAAATTCTTTTGAAAAAGTTTTTATACTTTTGCTTTTGATTAAGTATGATTAACTTGTTTAATCTGGCTATGATTTTTTTAGAAATCAGTTCGTAATTTGGAATTCTTTCCAAGTGAGAAAGTAGTGATAATAATAACAGTTAGTACGCATCTAGTTCTGAGAATGTGCCGAGCACAATTCTAAGTGTTCATTTACCTTTTCATATAGTCTATGCGGTTAGTATGATTATCCCCATTTTATACATGGGACTACAGAGGATGGGGAATCTGAAACTCAGAGAATAACTTGCTGAAAGTCACACAGTAAATGGAAGAGGCAGAATTTGAACACAGGCAACTTGGCTTCCTAGTCCATGCTCTTATCCACTATGAGATTTTTCTATTTGTATTTTAGAGCGATACTTTTTTTGCAAGGTCCCAGATAGTTACATAGCCCCCCCAAATACTTCACAGGTCCTATGTCTGGGGCCTCTCCTGTCCAGTGTATAAAATAGCCTGAGACCTAGGGCAGCAAACTGATGACTTCTCAAGTGTTGTTTAAGCCTGATTCTCTCATCCTTTAGATCTCCAGGTTTTGTCAACTTTTGATATAACTCCCAATGTTTTCTATCAGTCTCCTTTAGTGTATCCACAACTCGTCTTCCTGAGTGGACCCCAGTCCATTTTAATTCTTTATTCTATTTTGACCGGCTCATAATTGTTTGCCTCTAGAGAATGTGTTTTGGATTTCCCAGTTCCCCTCATCTCAATGGTTCTTCCTTTTTGGTTGGAATTCGCAGGATCTCTGGGCCACAGAGGAATGTCATGAGATGGGCAAGGTACCTCTTGCCTCAGACTTGCTTCCGAGTTGATACTTTATCAGTTCAGTTTATGCCTGAGGACTTTGAAAGAGTCTATCCAATGCTATTCCTGGACCTAGCTTCCATGTAGTGACCAGCTGGGTGTGGCAATAGCTTTACAAGTGGGCAAAAGAAAAAATAAGAAGGCCTGCACACAGCCCATGAATTCCCTCCAGTACTGGAGGCAAGTGGGTTATAAGACCTTAGGCTGCCTCATGCTTCTCAGTCATCTTGTTGTGTGTTGAATTTTCCACTTGAGGCTGTTTGTGGTATTAATTTCAACATTACTTAATGTGCCCTAAATGTCTTGGAAGAAGGAACAGAGTGCCATTTGCCCTGAGCCCTCACCTGCAGGGGAGAGCTACTAGCATGGCTATCCCTAAAAATAACTGAACACAGTACAAGCATGCTTTAATGAGAGTTCTGTAATGCACCAAGAAGTAAAAAGATAAGCAGAGATTGACTCAGAGATCAAAAGGGCAGAACTTTGGACTTCCAAATCCATCTTTCCTCCAAAACATATGTTTACAAATTGTTATCGGCAGCAAGCCTGAAGAGTTTTGGTTTTGTGGTCTCATATGAGAGCATATGAGGTCTGTCTGGGAAAATCCAGCCATAAATGCCTCTATTTGTCACATTACATGGCTGAATACTTTCTGGACAGCCCTCATATAGCCGACTCCAAAGGCTACAGCCCACTGGCATTGGTTCCATCCTTCCTTAGTAAATAAAGTGCCAGTTGTTGAATTGCCTCTGTTGGTCCTTGCATGGCCCTTATCTCCTTGGAGGCCTCTGGAATTCAAGAGCTGGCCTGTTTGATCTTATGTGTTTTAGGAAATTGGCCCAAGGCAAATAAGACTTAGAGCCAGAAACACAGCCTGATATCACTAGGAAAGTAAACAAGAAAAGGATGGAGCTGTACTATATTTTAGTTTGTGAAGATGAATGTTGCTATTTGCCTCATTCCAATTAACAGAGGGTTGGTACACAAATGAAGTTTCCTATGGTTGCCGTGATGTGAAATAGTCAAAGGTTTGCCGAGCATGGTGGTGGTGTGGAGTGGTGGGGGAGAAGTTAAAACAGCGAACGAGTCATAACAGATGCATGAAGGGTGAGCCACCATGTTGCACAACTACCGGGGACGCCATTCATTACAGTTTCAGTGAATGGTGCTCTCTGGAATTGTGAAGTGCACCACCTGTGCCCTGGGACAGGGGGTGGGGGGGTGTCTAAGAGAACAGAGGAGCTATCACCTCATTAGCTTATCTGAGTAATGTCCTGGCAGATAGGTGAACACTCCTCTCGTGCTTTGCCTGCCCAATGAGTGATGGCTTCTTTAATTTTCAGAATCTATTTCTTTGTCCCCGTCCTCCCTGAAGCTTTTCCTAACAACCACCCCACCTTGGAAAGAATGAACAGCATCATCTTCTATATTCCATCGCTCCCCTAAACACAATTTGTTCATTGCACGTACCACACTGAAATTGTAAGAATGACATGCTGTCTCCCTCATTAGATCATTTTCTGAAGGCAGGAAATGGTGCCTGTTTTATTTTTTATTTTTTATTTTTTTTTCAGAGTTCAGC
The DNA here is from genome assembly GCA_004026885.1 of Lyroderma lyra. Lineage (NCBI taxonomy): Eukaryota > Metazoa > Chordata > Mammalia > Chiroptera > Megadermatidae > Lyroderma > Lyroderma lyra. The sequence continues at coordinate 114,787 of PVJL010002896.1, forward strand.
TTTTTATTGAACATGTTACAAAAGAAGTTTAGTCAAAAAGACCAAAGCCCATGTCATCATCAGACTCCTCAGATTCTCTGTTTTATTCATATTTGCAATCCCAGCAACTGGCATAGACTAGGCACTCAGTAAATGTTTGTTAATGACACCAAATGCAAATAATGGTTTCAATATCTCTTATATTCGAATCTAGAGACAAGACAAGTTTATTCTAAAGTACAGCCCATAGAACAGTAAGTAGTCCTAGAAAAATATTTTTCTAAAAAACGGAAAGCACTGTAATCGAATTATCTCCATCACGAGTATCACAGTGTGCATGGGGTATAACATAGGCTCTAAGAAGTCCCATGACCAAAAAAAAATTTTTTTTAACTTAATTTTGAACTCACAATTTCCAAATCATTTGGTATGGGATCTCTCCTTACCACCTTCCTTTTGTAACAGAACATTTCCACGGACACTTAGGAAACACTGTACCAGAGCATTTCAATGTGTATAGACCAAGCTCTATTCACAATCCTCAAATCCACATTTCAAGGCTGTATTTATTTCTGCCCAGGTCAAAAAACACCTTATTCATGTATTCATTTATATATTCATTTAGCTAACATTCATGGAGTGTTTATTATAGTTCAGATGCTAGTGTTAACAAAAGATGCCCTAGCCTTCCAAGAATACATGGTCACGATAAGAAGGCAGAGAGCTAAGCAGGCAGTTACAATACAACTTAATGGCGGTATGATAGAAATAGATGGCCATTGCTTCACACTGTCCAAGGCATCGATCACATTGCAGTCTACATCAGAGGGAGGGGGCAGGAGGAATTCACCTGGCCAGAGACTCTCAAACTATTTGAAGTAAAGAACCAGTTGGTTTTTATGATATTGTAATTTATAATAAGAAATATATATTTGGTCTTCCTAAAACCCTTAGAATTTTCTAAATAATAAGAGGATAAAGGTGCCTTGATCATTGTAACAAATCCCTTTCAACCACACCTGAGTTTAGGTCAGTTCAGTGACATTTGGAAAGCCCCTAAGGAAAGCCCCCGGTTGTCAGGGGAACCAAACAGGTTGGAACGCTCAGTCCCCCTCCCTCACACCCTCCAGAGAGGGGAGATGGGCTAGAGATTGAGTTCAATCACCAACAGCCAATGATTCAATCAATCATGCCTATGTACTGAAGCCTCCGTAAAACCCAAGAGGAGGTGGTTCAGAGAGCTTCAAGGCGGGCAAACACTTGGAGATTTGGGGAGAGTGGTGCACTTGGGGAAGGCATGGAAGCTCTGCACCCCTTCCCATGTACCTTGCCCTATGCAGCTCTTCCATCTGGCTGCTCTTCTCTTTTCTTTTATGCTATCCTTTATCATAAACTTGTAAATGTAAGTAAATGTTTCTCTGATTCTGTGAGCCACTTGAGCAAATTAATTGAACCCAAATAGTGGGCAATGGAAACCTGATTTATAGTTCTCGTCAGAAGCACAGGTGACAACCTGGATTGAATTGTCTGAAAGGAAGGGGGATAGTCTTGTAGGACTGAGCCCTTAACCTGTGGGATCTGACACTGTGTCCAGGTTGATTAAGTGTTAAAATTGAACTGAGATATAGGACACCCACCTGGTATTGGAGACTTGTTTGTTTGTGTCAGAATGAAACACACAACAGAGCTTTTCTTTCTCAGTCCATTGTGAATTGATACCTTTGCAAAATATATTAAAAATGTATTACTAAGTCAGTGTGATACTGGCATAAAGAAAAACATACAGATCAGTGGAGCAGTACCGAGAGCCCAAAAATAAACCCTCATATTGATGGTTGATTTTCAACAAGGATGCCAAGACAATTTAATGAGGAAAGAGTACCCTGTATCAACAGGATATCCTTATGCAAAAGAATGAAGCCGGACCCCTTCGTTACACCACGCACAAAAATGAACTCAAAATTAATCACAGACCTAAATGTAAAAACTATTCTTAGAAGAAAATATAGGAGTAAATTTTTGGAGCCTTGGGTTAAGTGAAGCCTTCTTAGATACAACACCAAAATCACTAGAGACAAAAGAAAAAATATAGATAATTATATTTTATTAAAATGAAAAAGTTTCATACTTCAAAGAATGTGAAAAGAAAACCGATAGAATGGGAGGCAACATTTGCAAATCATATATCTGAAAAGGGACTTAAGCCCAGAATACGCGGCTCTCTGGGAAGTATCCAGCCGCATAATATGAAAAACAGAGGCATGTATGGCTGGAGTTTTTCCAGACAGCCCTCGTATATACGGTAAGAAAGATAAATAATCCAATTTAAAAATAGGGCAAAGGGTCTAAATAGACATTTCTCCAAAGAAGATATACAGGTGGCCAAAGATGTGAATAGGAGAGAGGAAATGGCAGGAAACCTGCAGGTCTGAATGGTCCCACTGCTATGTCCGAAGGAGCCAGAGGAAGGAGAGGTCTCCCAATCTGTGGGGCGCAGCTGAGGGGAGAGGGCTGTGGCCTTCGGGGGAGGGAGACTCCAGCAGGAAGAGAGCCAGATGTTACATACCCAACCCCACTCTCTTCCCGCCTCTGATCCCTGCTGGTGCCACGCCCCCACCGGCCAAGCTCAAGTGCAAACTCAAGTGCAGAGCGTGAGTCTCACAGGTGGAAGAAAACGGTGGGAACCGGGCTGGGCAGAGACGAATGTGTGATCTAGGGAGTAGGAGGCAGAGGTAAGATTTATTAGTGGACATCAAAATGAATTAAGGTGAGTGGCAGGGAAGGTGGGGGTGGGGCACCAGATGTACCAGATGTACTGATGATTTAGATTTGATAAGGTTGGTCACTGAGCACCCGGATATTTCCCCGTGGGCAGATTCTTAGGGCCAGTTTATCTTGGGGCAGAAGTGGCTGAAAATCTTGTGCTGGCTCCCAACCTCTCTACGATTCAAGCATTGCCCTACGCTAGAGGTCTGCAAACTTTTTCTTAAAGGGACAGACAGTCCGCATTTTAAGTTTTGCAGTGACACCACTGCCCTTGTAGTGGGAAAACAGCCACCAACCATACATAAAAGTTGTGTGGATGTGCTCCAGTACAACTTTATTTCTAAAATCAGGCAGCGCATGAGAGGCCATAGTTTAATAACCCCTGCCCTAGACATGAAAGAATCTTTGCATCGTTTTGCGTTCAGATAGAGTTTTTGGTGTATCTATTCAAATGGATACTTTCTCCACTTTTGGCTTCTGACATAAACAATCTGACCTCTTTCAGAGTACCAGGAATGAATGAGTCAAGAGGTTCGCTTTAATGCCTATGGATGTCTAAGAAAGACTGCATGGATGGCTGACTAAGCGCTCATAAGGGATACGAGGCCGGAATTTCCAGCTGTGTCTTGATTTCAAATATTTTCCTCAAAATATGTTAGGTTAAAGAAAGGTTTCTTTTTCATGCCAGGAACATACACCGCAGTCTGATGAAATGAAGATTAAGCTTTGAACTTCTACAGACCTGGGTTCAAAACCTGTCACTTACTATTAATAGCTGTTCAGCCTCGCTGAGCCAGTTTTGTGCCTGTGAAATGGAGATAAAGCCCCTTAGGTAACAAGAGCTGTTACCGTTATAATGAGTAGCAAACTAAGTTCATTCTTGCGACAGTTTTCTCTCTTGCCCTTTTCTACTCCCTTCCTGAAGACTGTTGGTTCTTAGAGTTTATTCCCAATCTACAGTCTTTTCATTTGGGTTTTCTAAATGCCCCTCCTGCAAATCCAAAATAGATTCAGACAATTTATATATTGATCGGGACTCCTTGATCGTAAGCAGTAGAAAGTGAATTCGAACCACTGTAAGGGATAAAAAAGAAAAGCAGGGTGATTTATTGGATACTGGATTAGTTTTCAGAATTGAGACATGATAATTCAGCCTCAGGAAAGGGGAACAAGGGAAGTTCAAGAATTTCAGAGACACAGGAGTTCCCTGGTGGTGTACTGTCAGCGCTGCGGCCTGGGTTCGATTCCCATTCAGGGAGCTACCCACATACCAAAAAGCCAAAAAATAAAAATAAAAAGAAGAATTTCAGAGACTGAACTCAAATTCATTCTCTCTCTCTCCCACTTTCTCTGCATTTCTTTTCCTATGTGGACTGATACTTTCTGAACTGCAAGGGAGATGCCAGTTGAAGAACTCTCAGTCACATCATGGCTTTATTACCTAACAGTAAAGGAAAGTTCTTTGCTGCTGCTTCCCCTAGGTTCTTCCCCCGAGATCGTTTAAAGCACTATGAAAGGGTGCTGCTTGTCCTTTTCTCGGTCACATGCCCACTCCTCGAGCTAATGATGGTGGCTGTGGAGCTGGTGCTATGATCTGCTTTGCTGTGCCCACTGCCCACATAATATGGTGTGATTGGCTGCACGCACCAGGACCACGTGGTTGGAGTAAGAGAGAGCAATTGCCGCCACAGGAGAGTGATGTTCCCCGAAGAAGGGTGGAAAAGCATGCCGGGCAGACGGCTGCACACCACACGCACAAGCGACGTCTGTTCTGTTAATCCCACCGACGTAATTTTGTCCACGTGCCTGCCATGATTACAGTGCGAAGATCCTTAGAGTGAGCTGCAGGACAAACGTGGCGACCGGTCTCCTGCCCTGTTGGTGGGGGCAGTGGGAGCAGTGGTTAGAGCAGAGGGACATGTATAGGACACCTAGAATCAATTCAGTGTGAGGCATTAAAGTACAGATTCCACTTGATAGTTTTCCAGCTGTTCAGGCTAGACCTGCAGAAGTTTGATTCTACAGCCATAAAACAAATTTTTTTCAGTTGAAAACTAAAAAATGGAAGTCCAGTTCACTGTGTCTCCCTCTTTGGACTCCTCCTACTGTGTCTCACACTCCATGTACTTGCCCATTCCTTGGCTCTCTCTTGCATACTAGCCTGTCTCCCTAATTATAAGCTTCGTTGTGATTCATTTGCACTGCATAGCACCTGGGGTGGTGGAGAAGTGGGTACATATATTAGCTCCGATGAAAGATGATGACAAGCAGTGGCACAATGAACAAAATTAACTTCCCCTTTGTGGTTATTATGTCTGGGACTGTACGAGACCCAGGATTTAACTTCAAAGACAAAACCCAGCTAATACTAGTTTATTCAAAATGGAGAACTGGAGACTAGGACACTATAGAGACTCTCGTGTTCCTCCTCTCTGCTTCTCTTGTTGTGTGTTGGCATTCTCCCCAGGGATGGTGGCCAGGCAGGAGACAGCCACTAGGCAGGTTCCACCCTGCTTTGACATCAGAACACACCAACAATGGCATTCCTTGTTTACAATTCTTACTTGGAATGGGTTGGAGGTTGAACCAGCATCAATGGCCCAATCTTAGATCTGTCTTCAGAGGTCAGTCTAGTCACATAGTGTGAGAAAAGGCTTGGTAGGAACCAGGGGTTGATGACGCCCAGGGCAAAGTAAAGAAGCGATCCACTTCAGATGACTTGAATTCCTCCTCCCCACTCCAGATCTTGTACAGATGAAATGAAAATGTGTATGCTGCCTCCAAAGACCACACGGTTGGGTAGGAGTCTGTAACACGTGAGCAGGAAGATCTCAAGAATTTCTTAGCAGTTCAGCAAATGAAACCGAGACTATTAGATTATAAGCAAACAATAGTGGGAAGACTTTCTTTCCAGACAGGAAAACCCCATTTCAAAAGGATAGTTAAAGTGGGGGAAGGATGTGCCAAGTTGGGAGGGGCTCTTGGTGAGGCATCCTGCACTTTTACATTTCATAAAACTCAGTGACTCCTAGAGTGAGGTCATAAAGCACTCTAGGTTCATAAAATTCAGTCATGCAAATTTAGTCTGTGCCTTTAATTTTAGATCCTTTGATTGGATTGGGTTGTCATTAGACTCAGTCAGTGTCAAGGCAAAGGCCTGGTTGTAGAGGGTGTCTGACTCTTCAGGGAGGGGCCGTGTAAGGCTACTGAAGACAGGTCATAGTGACGTCCACAGAACTGACAGAAAACTTTCTCTAGACACTATTGGAAGGGATCACTCTTTTCAATAATTTATGCATGTGGTAAACTTTCATTCAGCTTTGAACCAGGCACTGTTCAGGGTGCAGTGATGAGCAAGACAGACATGGCCCAGCTCTTACAGAATCTACATTCCAGTGAACAAGTTGGATGTAACTCTCAGGCTTGGACTCAGAGGACATTCTGAAGGTTGTGTCAGCCAAATGGAAAAGGGTGAGTGGTCAGTGGCGGCCAAAATTTCCCAGGTGAAATTACCTGTTATGCAAACCAAGAATGTGTTCAGGGACTAGCAAAGCAGGGATATCGTAAGATGAGGGGTGATTTATTTTGGGAAGGATTTGAAATTGAAAAACATATCGAAGGGCCCATTTTGGAGAAAGGAGAACTTTGTGGGACTTCCACCCATGTATTTTGCAGTGAAGCATCCTTTTTATTTTGAATTTACATACAGGAGACATGGCATTATAATCTTTTTAGTTTAGAGCCCCTAAATGTCCTCGGGAGCTCTCCTGGTCCCAGAGGTGGGACAGAGGTCTGTGGCCTCCCATTTCCTCCTCTCCAGGTTCCTCCCTCAGCTGTTTCTTCCCCTCCAGGGCTCAGCCCACCTCATCTCATCTCCCTTGTAGGACCATTCCCTACAGTCCCTATTAAATTTTACTGCCCTTTTATTTCTTCCCCAGGCACCTCTAATCCACAATAATGATGGGTGTTAATGATCACCTTGCATATAAATTACTCCCATAAGTGGTAGATCAGATAACCTTTAGAGATGGCATGATTCCACTGTAAGAAAAAAAAATTAATAACTGTTAGTTATTTGCAGTCATTCTTAATTTTCATTTCTTTTTCAGTCATCCCTTTCTCGATCATTAACAGCAAGAATGGCTAACCCTTTGGGCCATTTTTCAATGTCCCAGACACTCTGCTAAGCTCTTTATAACAACTCGTGTCTCCCAACGACCCTATGAGCGAGTTAGGTCATTGTCTCTAAAGTGGATGAGGAAAGGCATCACTTTGCGGGTAAAGAGATTGGGGTGTGCAGGGATTATGTAGCCTGTCACCCCAAGGTCACTCAGCTGGTAGCACCAGGATTTTATACCAAGCAATCCAGCTCTAGAGCCCATCCTGCCCCCCACTCAGGTTATCCAAGCCAACCACCCAAGAGTAAACCCTATTTAATCACTATTCCTTTTGGGCACTTAAATGTTCTACCTCTAAGATGGATTGCCAGCTGATCCACTACTCTCCACCTCCTCTACCTCTGGCATCGCCACCATAGAAGAAACCACCATGAGATCTCATCAAGAAATAAGTTTCACTAGAGCAGGAACTTGATCTTGTTCTCCACTTTCTCCCCAGGGCTGGCTGACACATTGTAGATATTCGATAAAAATGGACGGAATGAGTAATTTCCTAACTGAAACCAACAAGCATGTATTGAGCCCCTATTCTATTTTTCAGAAAAACGTGCTGAATTTCCACATTTATGTGCAGGTTTTCTCTGTTAGTATTTATATAAATATAGACTTACAAAATTGGGGTTGCATTACATATCTTTTTGTAGTTTGCTGTATCCCCAACATTGTAGTCTGAACATCCTCCCATGCTGTTAAAATTTTTTAAAAAACTTTTAATAGCATAATATTCTATGCTATTAAATAGCATAATATTCTATTTTGTGACATACCTTATTTGACCACTTTCAAGTTGTCAGCCAATTAGGTTGTATTAGTTATCTATTGCTCTGTAACAAAGTACCCCAAAACTCAATGGCTTAAAATAAGAAATATCTCAGTTTCTGTGGGGCAAGAATCTGAGTCGCTTTGACTCAGGGCTTCTCAAGGTTACAACCAAGGTATCAGGTGGGCTGCAGTCATCTCAAGGTTCAGCGTGGAGGAAGACTCATTTCCAAATTTACTTGGCTGTTGGCAGAATTTGGTTCCTTGCTGGCTGGACTAGAGACCTCAGTTTTCATTCTTTCTCCCTTTCTTTCTCTCTATATTTACATATGTACCTAAAGACATATCTATATCTGCAGACATATGAGGGCTGTCCAGAAAAAAGTCCAGTCATAAATGCCTCTGTTTTTTTATATTACATGGCTGGATACTATCTGGACAACCGTTGTATATCCATATCTGTCTGTCTGTCTATCCATCCATCAAAAAGGTACTAAGACAGTCTCCTTGTGATCTAATTTTACCTGCTATCTCTATTCCTTAGAAGCAAGTCAGTAAGTCCAGCCCACACTCCAAAGGAGGGGATTACACAAAGGTGTGAATACCATGAGGTGGTATGCTTATTTGGGGGACATTTTAGAGACTGCCTCCCACATACTTTTCCTACAATTTTTCTATTACTAAAAACACTTTTTGGGATATCTTATTACCTTATTTCCTTCTTACCTGCATTACAGATTATTTCCTTATGGCACAATTACTGGCCAGAAGAGTAAGAACATCGTAAAGGCTGCCAATGCACGCCAATTGCTTCCTGGAGATGCTCCCACCATCAGTGTAAGGGAAGATCCATCTCAACACATCTTCATGTCTGTTGTAAAGTTTTTTGTTTATCTGATAGGTTTCTCCTTTTCATGTGCATTTGAAGGTAAATCTTTTTTTGTGTGTTTATTAGCCATTTAGGCTTTTTCTTTTATGAATTTTCTATTTTATGTCCTTTGCTCATTTTTCTATTGGAGATTTAGTGTTCTTGCCAGTTTGTATGTGCTTCACATATAAAGATATTAATAATGGGTAGGATTTTTGGTAATAGTCCTATTGGAATATCATTTACATATCATATTATTCACCCATTTAAAGCACACGATTCAATGTTTTTTAGTATATTAATTCATCTAATCCATGGGGAAACAGTGATGAATATGTTTTGATTAATACCTTGTAATAAGTGGAGGAATTTTAAATATGTTCATCAATTTTGTTTCTCTGGAGAAGGATGACATATAAGGCTTTGGCAATTTCATGGTCATTTCTATTATCAATTAAAATGTATTTTTTTCGAATGCCTGTTCATGCATTCATTCCACGTATATCTATGGAGCTCCTACTATGTGCCCCATGTGCCAGACACTGAGAATACAGTGGTGAAAACAAAGTCTTTATGCTCAAGGAGTTCATATTCTAATAAGGTCAGATGTTAAAAATTCATTTATTCAACAAATATTTATTGAGTACCTACTTTGTGTTTGGGATGCACTAGTGAACAAAACAAGCAAAACTCCTTGTCCTCATAGAGATTACCTTCTAGCAGGAAAAGACAGACAATAAACCATAAACAAAATAAATAAGGACTGTCTGTAGTTTGTTAGAAGGTGATAAGTGTTATTGAAAAATAAAATAAAGCAGTTAAGGGAGAATGGGGTAGTGAGATGAAATTGCAATTTTGGGGTAAGTGATCAGTGTTGGCCTCATTAAGAAACAGAAAAAGTTGAGTGAGCTCTGTGGATACCAAAGGAAGAAGCTACTGTCCCACTGGTAGATGGGACAGCCAATCAACGGTGCTGTGGTGGGAGTGTTCTACAAGAAATAAGGTCAAAAGCGGGTAGAGTGAGCAAAGGAAAAAGTAGGAGGAGATAAAGTGAGAGGGGCAGTGGAGAGGGGACTGATCGCAGACCTCATAGGGCATTGTCCAGGTAAGAGGCCACCATTCATTCATATCTAAAAAGAAACAAATGGTGCCAACTCCCTGATTGGGAGGTTGCCATTGATGGATTAAAGTAGATTCTGCTGGTTAAGTGTACTGTGGCCAAAGAACGAGTCTTCCCCTTTGCTCAGTTTGGAAGGATCACTCTGGCTGCTGTGTCGGCCAGAGTGGAAGCACGGAGACAAGTTAGTGGGTAAGACGAGATGAGGTTTGAACCATGATGGCAGAGGTGGTGGGTAATAAGAAGTGTTCCCATTTGGGATATATTTATAGTCAACAGATAGGCAAGATAATACAATTAAGCTAAGTGTATTGGAGTGAACACAGTATTTACCTTCACATAAGATATGACAGGATGACATTATAGAGAGCAACAAGGTGGGGCTACTTTAGAAGCCATCAGAGAAAGCCTCCTTGAAGAGGCGAGACCTCAGCGATGAAAAGGAGCCAGTTAAAACGGAAGGCGAGAACATATGTGTGTGTGTGTGTGTGTGTGTGTGTGTGTGTGCAGCAGAGCCAACACCAGTATGCCTAGAAGGTGGTGAGGGTGGCGGGGAGCAGACAGGGAAAGGCGACCTGAAGCCAGGTCCTTTGGCCTTTGGAGCATAGAATGGGTTGAGAAGAGAGGGCCAAGAGTCAAATCAGGAAGCTGGAAACAGACAATACTGTAACACTGTCATCATGGGAATTCTATGGGGCCTCATTAAAATAACAGTGTAAAATCTAGCTGCGAAATCTTCATTGTGTCGGAGACTTTGCATTATTGTTTGCCAAGTGATGACTGATAGAAATGGTGGTGTAAAGGGGCAGCTGTCGTGTATGGACTGGGAATAAAGACAGTCACCTACCTCTCCTCTGTCCTCTGACTTTAATGCAGGATCTAGATTAACTATAACATGCTTCCCAAGGCTGAACTGTGATCCACCACTGCTCTCTTTCACCCTGTGATCACGAAAAATGCTTCACATTTATTGGGGGCTTTATGAATACAGGCATAAAAGGACAGGTTGTGCTGGGATTTAACTGCAGAGAGATTATGGACTGGGTCCCCAGTCTCCTAGAATTCGTTGTCAAGGGTAAGGAAAGTGCTTTATTCAGTTCACCTTTGTAGCCCTGGGGATCCTTGCACAGTGGCTGGTAAAAACAGTAGGAACTGAATAATCTTTTGTTGAATCTGAATTAAGCATGTAGATTAGATCAACAGTACTGAAATAATAGCACATTAATTCAGAGAAAGCAGTCATCTTTGCATCTTTTGGTTCATCCAGTGTGTGGATTAGTCATACTTCTGATTCCACTACTGCCTTTTTTTGTATTTCCTGCCTTTGTGCACATCAGTTCACTCCTAAAACTCCTTTTATGGGTAATCATAGAGAAAGGGAGGAGTGAAATACAGGCCAAGTCTACTCCTTTTTCTTTAGCACATAAGTTTTTAAAAGTGTGATCGAGATTAAAATTCTTGTCATATAAAGATCTTAAGATAATGAGCCAACTTTTTTTAGGGCTTTCTATGTGTATTTACTTTGTGTTAATTCCAAACAAGCCCAAGAAGTAGCTAGTATCACCTCCATTATGGAGATAAGGGAACTATCACATACATGGAGGTAAAGCAGTTCGGCCAGGGTCACAAGCCAGCAAGAAGAGCTGGAATTTAAATCAGGGTGTCTGATTCCACAATGGCACTGCTCCACACTACTCCTGGAATAATTTGGCGACTTTCATTTGTCTTTGCCCCCTTATTTGCTCCAGAAAAGTTAAAATATGCAGAGAAACAGTAGGAGTCCTATAAATAAAACATGTCTATATATTTTTAAATGATTAAAGCTGGAAGTTTTATGCGGCACCAGGCCACCCGTTTAGTGGAAGTAAAGGGAAGGAGATTCTTGGTCGCCCTGCAGAAATCCTGCCGCCCTTTGCAGCGAGAGGCTTTTGGCTCACGGCCCATCTGTGATGGTTGCAGGCCAGGGAAGTCCCACCCAGACTGCAGTCGGGGAAAGGCAGTGAGGGAGCTTGGTTGCACTGAGGCAAGAACGGGCCATGAGTTCTTGCAGCCTAAACGTCATCTGGTTGGTAAAAGCCAGCCACATGTCAGCCAGCCAACTAAGATGGGGGTGGCAGGAAATGTAAAATTTTCAGTTGGGGGTGAAGGCTAGCTAGACTGACCAACCTGTTAAACCTGTAGGAGAGGATTGTATCTTTAGATGAAATCCGAAAAGCTAACACCCGAGCTCAGTGGCCAAGTCAGAGGGAGCGCTGTGTATCTGGCAACGTTAACAGGGACACAAGGAAAACACGAGGTGCTGAAGGCAGTCCAGGAGGTAACTGCCGTTCCAATCCACCCGGTAGCTCGGGTGTCGCCGTGCCCGGCGGCTTCTGCCCTTGGCTTCCCCTTCTTAAAAAATCGAGGCGCAGGTAAGCTGCACTCAGGCGGGTGAGACACGTCCACGTGGGGGAAGGAGGGGGCTTTAAAGAGAGGAAGGCCTGAGAAATCACGCTTCGTAGAGGCCTAGGGAAACACTGTGGGAAGAAAGTCCGCACAGACCTTAGTAGAGCGCGGCTCCTGGCTCTTGGAAGCCCCGGCTCAGCAAAGAGGCCGCTGCCCTGCAAGACGTGCCGCGCGCGGCCCACAGACCGCTCGCCCGGCTCGCGCAGGGGTGGCCGCTTGGCGCACGCGGCGGGCCGGGGCGGGGCCGGGGCGGGGGCGGGGCCGGGGCGGAGCTGCGGCGGGCGGGCGCGCAGGAGGCGCGGAGGGAGGGTGTTAAGCCGAGGGAAGCGGCCTGCGGCGGAGGGAGGGGAGGCCGAGTGCTGGAAGCGGAGCTCCGCGCTGGGACTGGTTCCTTCGCAGCCATTTTCTGTCCAACCAAACAGCCGATTGGAGACGGGAGCCAACCAGGGCTGCATTGGAGGTTTGTGTCTCGCTTCGGCCAATGATCGCTCCTAAACCGACTCCACTTTAGCTCGAATGAAATGTCCGTCTCCTGCCGGCGCCGTCCCCGCCGCCAACGCCGCCGCGGCCGGGGGCACTTGCTTCCCTCCTGCCCGCCCTCCCGCCCAGGTCGGGGCCGGGGCCGGTTCGGCGCCTGCGAGGCCGCTCCCGCTGCGGGCCCGGCCGGGGAGCGGGCGCGGGGCCGCGGCGCGGCTCTTTGTGCGCCGGGCCGAGGAGCGGCGGGACACGGGCCAGGCCGCCTCCGGCTCGCCGCCGCTGAGCTCCGGGCCAGAGGCCGAGAAAGGGGCGCCGGAGCACCGTCGGGGCCCCCTCTCGGCGGCGTCCCGGCCGGCTCCATTTTGCGTGGGGGGCCGGCCGAAGGTTGGCGGGGGACGCAGCTCCAACCCCCGGCCCCGACTCTTCTCCCGTGGTCTGGCGGCCGACGGGGGTCCCTGGGGAGCTCCCCCCTTCCGCCCGCGAGGGCATGGCGGGGCCGGTCCGCTTTGTCTGTCCCGGCAACCCTGACACCGCCCGCCCGGCAGGCGACAGGCGTTGGGCGCGGGCCCGGGGCCTCAGCCAGGCGAGCCGGGGGGATGCGTGCCCGGGGCGTCTGCCCTGCACAGGCGGGACTGACAGATCGGCCGGGCAGTGGGGCTGGGGCCAGCTCGCGCACCTTCGTGGGGAGAAAGCGAGGTCCCTGGGAGGAGGGAATGGATTTTGTCTCCCCGCAGTCTGGTTTTCACGTAAAGAATGCAGCCATCTGGCGGCTTGCGGTCCCTGGACTTGCCCCGAAGGTGGGAAGGAAGCCTTACGGATTGGACTAAGGTTTAATCTTGAGTGGGAGGCGGGGAGGGTATTCCGGGCCTTGGGATCAGTAGTAGTAGTCTCCGAGAACAAAGAATTACAGAGCACCCACAAGTCGTAATCTCCCCCAAAGTACTGTAACAAGATAATTTAAACAAGCTTTGGTAGCATACGACCTTTAAAAAAACAGCATCCTAGTAACCCTCATGGACTTCACAGTTCTGTGGTTCATGCCACGAATCACTGGAGTGGTTTGGGCTCAGTATGCAGACAAATCAGCAACATAAAGTGATGAGGTAAACCAATCAATATAAGTGACATTAATAAATAGGGTTTTGTTTGTAAAGTATTGAAAGTTTCATCAGAATTCCTTAAAAGACAATTATTTATTTTCCACACTGCTCTTGTGGTTTAATTTAAGGATTATTATTGATGCAAAACTCTGGTCGATGTGGAAGAATGGAGGGAGGAGGGTGGGTCTGCAGCTTGGATACAGATTTGCATTTCTTCAAACATTAAACAGATGCATTTATTCCCTTGAGCTTTCTCATATATTCTAACCTGCCTTTAAGAAAATATAAAACATACGAGGTGATACTGTTATTCTTTAATATACTGAATCTAAATAAATACTCAACTATTTGGGGAGTGATTGTGGTGAGGTGTGACCCTCCCCGCCCCCCAAGCAAAATCTATAATATATAAAGCTCTTAAGTGTTCTGAGGATTTTTTTTTCAGACCCCTTAAATAACACAGCTATAAGTAAGTTTTGGGCATTAGAGGACAATATTTGAAAAGAAATTAGAAATTGCTTTTATGATTATAGCAGGCAATGTCAGCCTGTCTTTGCTGGCTTGACCCTTGAAATGGCTTTTTAAAAATTTCAAGTGAGTGGCTACAGTTTTTTTGGCTGTTTACTAGATTTCATGCTGGAATGCATATTTGCATTTTTCTTCCCTTAAAATGAACACTAAAAGGATGTTTTTTTGACACTCCCCTCCCCCTTGTTTTACTTGAAAAAAGGAAAAGAGCAAATGAGAAATGGAAATTGTAATTGATACCAATTTATTCAGCTATGTACAGGGAGAATGAAGAGCTTGGTCAGTGCAATTTCAGTCCAAAATGATGGTGCTTTAAAATGATAAATAGAGGTCTTAATTGATTGTGTTTATTGTTCTATGTATGTTCTCTGGGCAGTATGGTATCTTCTTCCTAGTATAATCTGTGATATTTAGTTTAAAAGCATTGTATTCTAAGGTGAATTTTTCTCCTCCTTTGAGCTTTTGGACCCCCTGAATCTCACTTTGAAACACTGAGAAAACCATCTCCCCAAAAGTCAGTTGATAAGTGGGATGTTTGTGTCTCAGATGTTAATATTTTAAGTAGTTTAGATGTGTAATTTTTGGTCTCTTCCATATTATATAATTTGGTGTGTTGTAATGAATATTTATGGTGAGCGTGACTACAGGGTTATGTTGGAAAAGCAATTAGCCCAAAATAAATCTTCCAATTTAACACACATTTATTGGGTGCCTGCTTTTTACACTGTTTTATACCATGCATTCCATTGAATAAGAATAGTAGGTAAAATTATACATGCCTTTTAAAATTTTACTAGGAAGAAAGCCTGTAGGCTATACATTTTTACTACTAATAGATATTTATCTTCCAGGTTGAAATTGGGCAACGATTAGACACTGCTGTAGACGGGTGTTCTTGCACGCCACTGACAATAGTATTTCATGACAGTAAGTACGTTTTACCATTTTTGGTTGTTAATTAGATTTGCACAGTAATTATCTGGAAACAAAATTATAACTGACTTATATTGGAGACTCCTGTTAGAATGAATGCCTTTCAAGCCTAGCCAGACAGTACCTATACTCATTCCTCATGCTTTTTCTTGGTGAGTTGTGGTAGTGTTTCCTGAGGGCCCCTAAGTGCTGTCAGAGCTGCAGGGTAAACTTATTCAGCTCTTAAGAGGCTGTTTATCTGGTAGGGCTTAGTCGAATTGAATACTTAAGAGGACAGTTATGTGTAGAATGGAAAATGGTGGTTTTAAGGACAGTACAAGTGAAAAGAAGAGAGGTGTGGTAGGCCTGGATAGTTGGGAATGTCATGGAGGGAGCCAGTGGGCCTCCAACTGAAGCTTGAAGGATGAGTGGGATTTGGTAGGTGGAGGGTATCGGCAAATGCAAAAGCCTGGAGGCAGGACGAGCAACTTAGGTTTGGAGGATGGGGAGTGGATACAAGTGGGGATTTCAGGATAATCAAGTGAAGAGATAACGATTTGCTCTGTCTGGATACTTAGTTCTAGACCTGCTACTATATCTGTGATATCAGGCATGTCACAACTTCCTTGAGCCCTGTGTGCCTCGCTGCTAAAATAAGAGAACTGCTTCTATAATAGCACTAAGATTTTTATCAACCCTTAAGACAGAGTGGAAAACAAGATTAGTTAGGTTAAGTGGGGGAATCTACTCTTGCAAAGCCATGAAAACGTGAAGACTTTTAGAACCATCATAGTTTCAAGAGCTGTAGATGTGTCTTAGTGAGATTACTCTTCAGACAGTATAAACAAAGACTCCTCCTCTCTCCAGGACCTTCAGCCCTCTTCCCAGCCTCTTCCCTCTTCCTTAAACTCGACTCATTAGACACACACAAGTACACTAACACCTTCATTCTGCTCCACACCCTTCTCTGGCTTTCATTCTCCCCGACAGTCCTTACACACCTCTTCATTCCGATTTAAATTCCTTGACGTGTGCTTCCCCTACTGCCACACGACACTGACACCACTCTCAGAAGGTGCGGTGATCTTGCCTTCAGCCTGCTTGACTGTTCTATAGTACTGGGCCCTGTGGACCCCACATTCATGCTTGGAACGCTCTTCTCCCTTGATTCCCAAAGCAATATTCTCTCAAGGTTTGTGCTCCCCCCCCCCCCCCCCCCCCAGTTGTTATTTTATCCAAGGTTGTCATATTCTCTTTATCCCCTTCCTTTCTTAATGAACTCATTAAATATCACTTCTGACTCATAAATCCTAAGTCTATAACCACGTCCTGCCTGCCACTCAACAAGCTGTGCCTATAGAACATGTCTGATAGCCTATCACTGCAAACTTCAGATAGTGGCAAATGAAACTCACCTTCCCTGTCCCCTCCAAGGAGGCAGTGGGCGTGAGCTCCCTGATCTCCTGTGCAACGACTTCAGTCCTATTAATAATACCATCCTGCCACTCTCCCAGGCTAATTATATCGCTGTCATCTTAAGTTCCTCCATCTCATCCAAGTCTACCTAATCTGTTACAGCTTTTTGTTGTTGTTGTTAAATTTATTGGGGTGACACTGGTTAGTAAAAATTACATACTGTTTTCTCTTTAAAAATATCCTCTGGATATGCCCCTCCTTTTCTATTTTTCAAGGCATTATTACCCAGCCTACCCAACACAACCCTAAGGGAGAAGAACGTTCCAAGCATGAATGTGGAGTCCACAGGGCCCAGCACTATAGAACAGTCAAGCAGGCTGAAGGCAGGATCACGGCACCTTCTGAGAGTGGTGTCAGTGTCGTGTGGCAGTAGGGGAAGCACATGTCAAGGAATTTAAATCAGAATGAAGAGGTGTGTAAGGACTGTCGGGGAGAATGAAAGCGAGACAAGGGTGTGGAGCAGAATGAAGGTGTTAGTGTACTTGTGTGTGTCTAATGAGAGTCGAAGCATGTTTAAGGAAGAGGGAAGAGGCTGGGAAGAGGGCTGAAGGTCCTGGAGAAAGGGGGAGTCTTTGCATTTCTTGTCTTCAAAGAGATGAAAAGGAATGTGATCCTTAAGACAGGCAAAAGGGGTTATGTGAGAGGGAGAGACTCTTTATGCCTGGAAGGAGTGATGAGAACTGTATTTGAAGGGATCGTAATCATACGAGGTTGCATTTGCTGAGTTCTTACTGTCCATCATGCTTTTCGTTACGTACTTTTTATATCATAACTTCACTTCTCATAGCAACCCCATTTTAAAAATGGGGAAGTTTAGGGAGTTCCCTGGTGGTGTAGTGACTTAAGGCTTCGGCGCAGGCGCTGTCAGCGCTGTGGCCTCGGTTCAATTCCCAGCCAGGGAGCTACCCACATACCAAAAAAAAAAAAAGACTCTGCCCCTGAGGCAGCTGGGAAGCAAAAAAAAAAAATAAATAAAAAAATGGGGAAGCTGAGGCACAAAGAGGATGGTAAATAAAGACGTGCAGCGAGTAAGTGGGGAGCCCACCTCAGACCGACGTGGTCCGTCCTCTAAGCCAGTGTGCCAGCGTTGCCTCTGGGAAGATGAGTCCAAAGCCAGGTGTGTTTCTGCTGTTAAATATTGTCCTGGTTTGAGAAGCAACTTTAAATGTTTTCAATATAGTCAGTAGACTTAGAGTTTAGAAGGGACAAATTAAAGATTTAGGCTTAAGGACTGTGGGGAAAACTGTCAGGAACAAATACTGTAAAGTACTTGGCATCTGAGACTCTGGATTTCAATTTGTTTTGTTACTTTTGGAAAGTCAGCCTCATGTAACCTCGGTTTTCTCACCTCATTCACAAGGTTGTGAACACTGCATGAGATACTTAGATTCAGTAAGTGTTAAACATATTAAAGAGAGCGCTATTTACTGCATTTTACAACACAGTATTAGTATGGTTTAAATAATGCTACAGAAAAAAATTACAGAATAAAACTTACTGGCTTAGCCAGCTGACCATTAATTTCACATAATATTTTAGAGAACAATATTCTCAACTAAATAATTAGAATAGTCCTAAAGATAACTTAATGGGATTTAACAACTTTGTCCATATTTATCATTTCCCTTGCACCTAACATTAATATAATGATTCATCATTTTATCCCTATTCTCTTGTCATTATCCTATATGCTCTTCCCTCTGTGGCCCGGGTGAAATCCAGTACGTTAGCTTCTCGGATCTTACGCCAGGCCTGTAAGTGTCACAGCTGAACCTAGTGGGACCACTGTACAGTCGCGGTCACCCGCTCCAGCGAGGCTCTTTGCATTGCCCAGCACTCCTCCACCCTCCCTTTGCCATTGTCTGCAGTGACGGCCATCTGTCTCCTCAGCTGTAAGATTCCCAGCACCATCCTTCGCCCTTCCTCTAGCTCTTCCTCAGTCAGCCACCAAGTCCGTGATTTTGCCTGCTGGTCAGCTCTCTTCAGTCTCTCTGTCCGCTCATCTCCAGGGCCATTGTCCTGGACCACATCCTGGGGGTGACAATCATCGTGCCTGAATGCGAGCCTTGCCTGCAGCATTACTGTCCTTAACTGTTCTGCCATCATTCCTTCTCGCCTCCAGTTCATTGTCCACACTGGACTGTAGCCAGAGTGATCTTTTTAAAAAAGAAGTCTTACTTGCCTCTTGCCCTCTTTGCTAAAACTCTTCTTTGGTTTGCTCTTGTCCATAAGGCCCTGTTTGATCTAGCCCCTGCTTAGCTGGTTCCTATCCATCAGTACAATATTTCCCTATATCCTTTGCCTGGAACATTCTTTTCCCATCTTTCTTTGCCTATCTGATTTCTATTCATCTTTCAGTCTCAGTTTCAATGTTATTTCTAAAGACAGCCTTCTTTGACTCAGACTAGTGAGGTCCCTTTTGGAATAAACTCCCAAAGCAACTACCAAAACATCTTTATTTTCCTTAGCACTTGGAGTAACAATTAGTTAATTATTTGTAATTATTTAATCACTCCATGTGGCATTTAATGAGCACTCCTGTTGTACTGTGCTGTCTTTACATGGTAAGACCTATTCTCATCCTACTTGCTCAAGGTCTCATGCTAGTAAGTAGCAGGGAATTCAAACCAGGTGATCTGCTCCAGAACCTGCTCCTTGGAAGTCCTAACAGGCTGTGCTCTCCACCCCATTACCATGCCCCCATTTTACAAAACATTTGTCTTCTATGCAAGTGAGAACAGACTAGCCTGTGGTGTTGACATCTGACATCTTTGTCACTGGCACATAGCATGGACCTGGTAAGTTCTGTTTACTCGGTATATAATTGTTGACTGGCTTACTTACAATCTATAATATATTTTGTAAATTTTTATAAGATGTTTTAGACCTAGAAAAAACCCTTTGGGATGTATCCAGCAAGTTTTCCCCTTTATTCCATATCTGTGGGTAGCATGTCGTAAGCATCAGAGGTAAGGCTGATGTATGAATGGAAGATACGAAGTGCCTTGGGGATCAAAGAAGGGAACACTTAATTTTCTGCTTGCAGAAGGGAGTAATTCCAAAAGATTGCAGGAGGACAGGGGAACACTAGGTTTAAAGTAGGGGGCATGAATGTTAATGGTGGAAAGATAGAGGAGAGCAGGACAGAAGAAGGTCTGGTGAAATGACAGAAGAGCTAACTCTCATGGAACCAAAGACAGCTAAGCAGATGATGGTGCAGCTTTTCTTCAACGGAGGGAGGTGGTGTCTGACACCTGCTGTCCTTGGCAGGGTTCTGTTTGTTTAATTCTGACAACTCTGAAATACTTTTGGAAGTATTTTTATTAATAGAAGACAGAGGTTAGATGCTGTTGATCCAAATGATAATCTTGCTGCCAATTCCAATGTGTGGCAAGATAATGTGATTTGAACTTTTTGCCTTTAATACTTTTTTAATGGTATATTTATAAATTAATTAATCTCCCAGATTCTGGTTATTTGAACAGTGTCCTAATTTAAAAAGACTCATGGTATCCTGTGAACATTCATTTTGGGAAGAATTTGTCACTGTGTTTTTCTTCTCCCCCCTTAAAGATTTGTTTCCTCTTGTACGTTCTGCAACAACTACTTTGGTCCTGTCTCCCACATGCTGATCTCCCCTTGGGTGCTGTAAAAACTAGGCACTTCACAGCTATCCTAATTGAGCTCATTTTCATGGCTAATAAATCCATCATCATATCCGTCTATTTAAGACTACTCTCCTAGAATCTTGTGTGCATTTTGGGGTCAAAACAGCATTTTGTATTTGAGTAATGTTCACATTCGTTTATATTAGCTGTTTACGATGGGAAAGTTGATTCTATTTCCACTTTATATAGACATACATTTAACCAGTAGGGAGGGATGCTTAGTTTCAGGGATTAGTAGGGGAGTTAGTCAGAGCTCATTGACTGTTGTGCACCACCTCGTAGAGGCCACTGGGAAGTATTAGTAACTAGGTGCCCCATACTTTTACACATTATTAAAGGTAGTTGAATTTTGTTCTTTAACCCCTTAAAATCACTATGTAAATTATGGAAATGCATCTTTATCTACAATTAAATGAGATACCACAGTCAACAGATACATCAAAGAAGTGCCATGTTATTGAAGACTTGGAAACTAGCATGATACTTTAATATTAGATAAAAACCCACTGAGATGGAAAAGAAAACAGTGTTAACACGAGGACTCGAATACTGCAGTTTGTGCTGGGTCCTGGGCCTTGATGAACATTTGGGATCAACTGTCTCTTGATTTGACCTAAAAGCATGCATATATTACACTTAATTTTTGCTATACTGTTTATTCAGATAATGCATTTATATTTTTCTACTCACAAATAGCCATTCTCTTACTGTTTTGCAAAGCAGAAAGACTTCCTGGATTTGCCATGTTGGTGAAATGGAATGTAGCCAGTTCAGGGCTTATGGTCCATTTCTTTCCTCCAGATTTTCCCCTCTTAGAATTCTTACAGTTCTGAGCAAAATTAATTCAGTAGGTTTCTTTTCAAATAGTCATTTTAAGTCTCACTCTTGTCTATGGTTATACTTTCCCTATCTTTATATGCAGGTCTCCAATCTCCTTGGCCCCTTCTTTTCTTTTTTCTTTAAAGAATCAAAAGTTTGACATTGGAGGGAAGAGAAAACTAACCTTTGATTAGAATTAGAGATTGGTGGGCTTGTTCAAAATATGGGCGCACTTTTTGGGTTGAATGGGTACAGCTTGTGTAAGGAATCTGTATGCTTGTTATACCAAACAGCAGTTTGAGCCAAGACATTGTTTACTGTGGAACTTCTGTGAGACCACAAAGAGTCTGCAGTGAGAACAAAATGGTTTTTGCCTAGGAATTTCCGACATTAGCAGGAGAGCGGAAAGTGATGGATATAGGTGACTTCCAGGAGACTGCTCTGCTGATTTTGGTTTTGCTTGTCATTCCAGGGATAAGTTAGGTTGTAAGTCAGGGTTGCCTGTACTATATTTGAGGATTATTCAGTTGAAAAGAAAGAGGTGTGTGTTTTAGGTTAATTTCCTTGTTTTGTTTCACTGTTGGTCTTATGCTTATCACTTATAGAGGCTGGACTGGGGACTCTTGCATAGTTGGCAACTTATCAAAAAGTTTCCAAATCAAGAAATATGTTTTCTTTTAGTAAGCTTAAGCTATGAAAAATGTGATTGATCCATTCAGTAACCGTTTATGAGCACTGACTACATTATGTTTTTTAGACAAGTTTTATTAAGAGTATTGAAAAGCTTGTTTTCCTCATAGATGGATGGTGACAGTTCTACAACAGATGCTTCTCAACTAGGAATTTCTGCAGACTATATTGGAGGAAGTCATTATGTTATACAGCCTCATGATGGTAAGAAAGCCACACTTAGAAGCAAATTCACAAGTTGAAACAAATTAGAAAGTGGGAATTTTATTAATATGATGGTCTAGGTTACTGTTGTCTTTATAGGAAAATTAGCAGTCTTGCATCATAGTTAAGTGAAAGTCTAAAAAGGTGTACTATGCTGTTTTAACTAGAAATAGTCTTCAAGAGAGTGATGAGTTCAAGACAAGAAATCTATAAAAGTTTGCCTTTTTAAACTGGTACGGTTTCTTTAAAAATTTGTTATTGACTTCCTATTTGAGTATTAAATATGGAAAACTTTTATTCAATTGACACAGTAAATAGTTCTTTAGAGGGTGAGTTGCTAATTATTATATTTCTAGTACTTATGAACAGATTTATTTTTGTTTTTCATTTAATATTAAGCTTGCACTATTCAGGTATTAGAATAGTAGTATTATGTTATCCTATCAGAAATAAGCTACTTTTGTGGCATTCTAATTTTCTTAGGTTAAAAAACATTAAGATACATTTTTATAGAAGGCAATTGAAGAAGGGCAGTTCATTACTTCATCCTAAAACATACTCAAGTTAATTTTTGATAACATCATTTAAACACATAAAAATGTATATTGAATCAACTAAAGTGCCTTTCGTATTTAATATGTATATAAAGAGTGGGAAGTTTACTTACACGATAATACATCTAGTCATAAAAGTATAGCATTGGCACTGTGAAAGCTTCAGTTAGATCTGAGTCTATATAATTTGAAAACTTTTTGTAAGAATGTTGGATCACTGACAGCTTTGTTCAAAAACTATTGCTATATTAGTAATCATCCAAAAGGGTCAGTAATATTTCAAGTTTTTCCTTTCTGTATAAACTCGGCTTTGGATAAACATATAACCTCAACCTAGCAGTGTTCAAGGAGCCAGAGGTCAAGGTCTGTAAGTTCTATAACTGAGTCATCAAACATATTTATGAGCACCGCCTCTGAAAGGTGCTATATACCAAGTCCTAGGAAGGACACAAAACTGACTTCTGTCCTCAAGCAGCAAAAATCCAATACGGGCAATGAGAAATAAAAAGAATTATAAAATGTGTAAGAATAGATGCAGACAGGCACTTGTGATATTTTGTGAAAGGAGAGATCATTTCTGAAGGTGCCATGGAGATGTTTTTGAGCTTTCTGGCGAATGGGTATGTAGGATTTCAGGAGGCAGAGGTGAGGACAGTTGTGTTCTAGACAGTGGGTTTGAAGTCAACGAGTAGATTTACTTCTGGCCTTGTGAATTGTGAAAAGAACTACTACCCTAATCCCTAAAAAGGATTAGGAAATGAACCAGAATGGTTCTTATCATAGATCATTTTAGATCAAGCATGTCCAACCTGCGGCCTGTGGGCCGCATGTGGCCCAGGATGGCTTTGAACGTGGCCCAACACAAATTCGTAAACTTTCTTAAAACATTACGAAAATTATCTGTGGACATTTTTTTAGCTCATCAACTATTGTGAGTGTTTGTGTAGTTTATGTATGGCCCAAGACAATTCTTCTTCCAGTATGGCCCAGGGAACCCAAAGGTTGGATACCCCTATTTGAGATAGTCTCTATCTTGAAGTAAAAATTATGAGAAGCTTTAACCCTGAATTATTTTTATTTCTTTAGATACTGAGGACAGCATGAATGATCATGAAGACACAAATGGTTCAAAAGAAAGTTTCAGAGAACAAGATATATATCTTCCAATTGCCAATGTGGCAAGGATAATGAAAAATGCCATACCTCAAACGGGAAAGGTAATGCAGAGAAGTTTAGCTAGGTTGTTTCCTCGGGGAGGAGGGCGAGCACATAGGCATGAATGCTGTTAGCTATTGACTTCAGTCATTCAGCCTTTCAGCAAATCAAATATTCCTTTCAATTCTATATAGTTACTGAACAATGTTCCATTTTCAGTTCTGTCATGGCCCCAAATGCTCCTCCCTCCCCCACTTATTGGAAACAAATAGAATTAAGAATCTTTTTAAAAATACTTGCATCACCAGAACTTGAAGGTTTGGGCATATGATGTATATTCTATAATATTGCAGCAAAATTAGGTCATATTGGACTGATGGATGTTGTAAGGATTTTTTTGGAAACAACTGCTTTTATATAATTATAGATATTAACATTAAATTCAACTGGTATGAATTTTTAAAAATAGTTTTATCTTGTTAGAACAACTTTAAAAAAAACTTGTCACTCTACTCATCACTTGGCCTTAAAATTCACACTTGATAAACTGTTTTGTATTGCATAATACACTTCTGTCATTTTATTGTAGCTTATAAAGTACTTATGAAATTAATAAAGCTTATAAAGAGGTATATTATTAAAATATAATATATCACTGAGCCTAGAGGTTCCAATTTGGGAGGTTCTCTTTATATTAAAGGAAAAAAGCACAACGGCTGATTATTGCTTAAAGGGCTAGGCCTGCACTGCCCAGGACCATGGCCACTGGTCACATGGTTATTGAGCACTTGAAATGTGGCTCGTAAATATAAAACATACACCAGATTTTAAAGACTCAGTATAAAAAAGAAGTTAAAACATCTCTAAACTGATCCTGTCTTTAAATAATATTTTAGATTTTTTGGGTTAAATAAAATATATAATTAACCCTTTTGGGGGGTGCGGGGTGGTTCCCTGGCTGGGAAACGAACCCGTTTTCTTTTTTAACATGGCTGCTAGAAAAATCTAAAGTTTACACACACACACACACACACACACACACACACACGCATAGAGCTCACATTATATTATCTTGCTTGACTGCATGTATGCAACTCCTGTTTACTCATCTCCATAATGTAATAAGGCATGGAGGAGAAAAACAGTATGTTTCAGCAAGGGTTTTGAGTGTCATTCTTGTTAAAAGTGGCTTTGGAATTGCATGACTTAATTCATTAAGAGTTTCACTTTCAAACCCCAGACCCTTAAGAAAGAATTGTTTTTATAATGAGGTAGCAGGTGTGTGCTTCTTGAAGAGGTAGGCTTTTTAATACTCAAAACCTGTACCCGACACTTTGTATCTTCAGTAGTAAAAATGTCACCAGATGCCATTATGTTACTCCCTTGTAGGCCTTACATGAATCCAGAATTTTTTGAAAACAAATTCTGATGTACTTATTCATGGAAGTGCTAGAGCAGAGAATGGTGCCTAAGTTCGTAGCCCATGTTATACTACATACGTGACCCGATTGATTTTCTTGGGATACGTGGTTAGAAAGAGTTTTCCATCATGGGTGGTAGGGATATCCTGTGGTTGCTTTTATACCTAAATTATATCTGTTTCCTGTGAATAGTTGTCAAGGCTTCTCTCACTTATATTTGAGTTTTTATTCTCACTCTGAGGGCTGGAATATTTATAGGACAAATTGTGTTATTAATATTATTATTAGTATATGTTTCAAAGATTAAAGGTTAACAGTCATAAACTGAAGTTTGTATTCTTTGGAATAGCCTTCTCTTTTTGGAGGTTGTTAGGAAGGTGCAAATTTATTCATGATTTCTCTCTTTAGATTGCAAAAGATGCCAAAGAATGTGTTCAAGAATGTGTGAGTGAGTTCATCAGCTTTATAACATCTGAAGCAAGTGAAAGATGCCATCAAGAGAAACGGAAGACAATCAATGGAGAAGATATTCTCTTTGCCATGTCTACCTTAGGCTTTGACAGTTATGTAGAACCTCTAAAATTATACCTTCAGAAATTCAGAGAGGTAAGTAAAATGTCTTCCATTATGCTTTTAAGAAAATAAGATACAATATTAACTCACTTTTTAAATGTACTATTTGTTTGAAAATTCATTTCATATCAAATTGCATTTCTCAGAAGTATAATCATTTATATTACTATATTTACATAGTAAGTCCTTTTTCCCCCGTTATTACTTACGATAGCATAGTTATGTAATGGTTACAAGTGGACGCTGGAGGAGGAATCCCAGCTCTGTGACCCTAGGCAGATCATGTAAGTACTTTAGGCCTTAGTTTCCTGGTCTGTAAAGTGAGGCTAATAATAGTACCTACCTCACAGAATTCTGAGAGGACTAAGTAAAATAGTCAATTTACTGCACTTAGCTTGGCTTATAATAAATGCTCAAGAATGTTAGCTGTTATTAACTTAAAAGAGGTAGCATCTGAAAGCTTGGAGCCTTTTAGGAAAGAAAAAGAGGGAATTGTAACTATATTTCTTTCTTGTTGATTGAATTCTATGTTTCCTATTTGGTTTATTTTTGCCTATAAAGTTTGTGAAAATGAGTTGATATCAGCGTATTTATTTCCACACTGCATTTGGGTGTCAGATTCACATTGCTTTCAAAGTATTTTCTTAATATCTTTAGTGTTACAATATCATTAAGTTAGTGATACCTGCATGGAATGATTAGAGTAGGAAGAGAATATGTAAATTCTTTATAGTGCTTTTCCAAATCTTCAATATCATAGAACCTTAGAGCAAACGGATACTTAGAGGTCTTTGGTCCAAACTGTAATTTTGATTTAGAAATTTTAAACTCCAAACTTGTAGTGACAGTACTGCCCACTTAGTTAAGAGTGGTAAATACAATAATTAAATGATAACTTGGATCATATGTAGATTTTAAGCTGCATATTTATAGTATTTTATAGACTAATCTAAAGTAGAGTTGTTTTCCTTCTGGTGTAGTGTGGCATTAGAATAATTTATTTTTACCCATAAATATTTTAGATTTTCTAGGTCATTATTAACACTGTCTTGTGATGATTACTGCTTACATGAAAAGTTAACATTTTGAAAGGCCTCTTCATATGTAATTAACCAGAAGTGTTAATAAATACTCTGTGTAGTATTTATAAAAATAGAAGCCCCTAATTTTAGGAAATAATTTAGAAAACAGTTTCTTTTGAATAGCAGTGATTACTTTTTCGGTTTTCCTTCCCAGGCTATGAAAGGAGAGAAAGGAATTGGTGGAGCAGTCACAGCTACAGATGGACTAAGTGAAGAGCTAACAGAGGAGGCATTTAGTAAGCAGTGTTACGATACATTCATACAGCTAAATTTGTTCTTAAGTCATGGAGATTGTCAGTTGTGATTTAGTATTACAGACAGTGATACTTAAAGTCTGTAGTGGTCCTTTAGGAATATCAACACTGGGTATTTTAACATAGCACTATCTTGCCGTTATGTTTGAAGTCAGTGAGGGACAAGTATAAAGTTTTCATTCGGCAGACATAATCTTTCAGCAATCATTCTCACTGATTCCCATAGCCCTTAGTTTTTGGTTTAAAATTTGCAATATAAAATCTTGTGATTTAAATAAGTTTGAACTGTTTTTGTTTTTTTTTTAAATTGAGTATCATATTGTAATATTGGTGAAATAAAAGGTCTATGGTGATATTTCTCATATAAAACTTACTTCAAGAAGTTTTCTACTTCTTGTATGTAAAACATATGCTGCTTAGTTATGTAAGCATTGCTCCCAGCCATACCTCATGGTGTAGGTCTGCCTGTGAACCAGAAACTCCATCCAGTCTGTCTGCAGATTTGTACATATGGGCAGTTAGCTAACGTACACTTCAGAGAAATAATAAAGATTCAGAAAATTGAAAACGCTATAGAAGAAATATGCCTTTCAAGGAGCTTTTTTTAAAATGGAAAATTTGGGGATTTATGATTTTGCCCAGGATTGAATTGATAAGCAACATAATTGTAATGAGACATTAATGGCAAAACTTTAAGGTTCAGGCCAAGAAAGTAGATGTAGTCCTTTTCTCACTTAATAATTTTTTGTCTTTTAGCTAACCAGTTACCAGCTGGCTTAATAACTGCAGATGGTCAACAACAAAATGTTATGGTTTACACAACATCATATCAACAGGTAAGAGTACCTTTTTTGTATTTTAAATTACTTTTAAAATTGATTATATCCATTGATTTTGATCACAGGTAGTTAATTTCAGTGTATTATGAAGAACCTGGTAAAGGAGGTTGTTAAAAATTGTTTTCTCAAAATATGTAACTATGTATAGTATTCGCTTCATGCTTAAAGTATACACACGTTCGTATTTGCATAGATTTCTAAGTAATTCCAGCGGGTAGAGAGAACAGAGATTTGGGGTGACAGGTAGACTTGTTTTTCAGTGTCTATTGTTTTTATTCATTGAATGTTTATAATATTTGTAAGTTATTTTTAAATTAACATTTCTTTAATTCTTGTCAATTTAAATTTTCTAATCTTAGATTTCTGGTGTTCAACAAATTCAGTTTTCATGATCTGAAGAACTGACGGAAGAGGGAGCGTAGAGAAGCAGGAGGGTCTGTGTGCTTCCGAAGCAGAGACATTGGAAGGCAGGGACGGCCAAAGGGGGTCTCTTTGTATATTAAATAGCTGTAATGTAGCTTCCTGATGCTTGACTAATTGAGGTGTTAATTCTGACTTGAGAATCTTTTTCATGAATGATTTTAAAGAAAAAATTTGGATTTTAAAGGTATTAAAAATATTTTTGTTTTGTACGAGAGTTTGTTGCTCTGTATGACACCTGTATGCATTGTATATTGCAATTTATTACTGTCAGAGATTTGTAGACAGTTTCTTATTTTCATATTGAATCATGTTACTTTTGTAATTCAAGTAAGCAGCTGGGTTAATTCATGATGTTTGCCCTTTTAATAAAATATAAGGGTAGAGTTCATTTTGAATGCAAGTTGCCTTTATTATAAATTTAAGTTTGTCTTGGTTATATAATATCTTGCATGATAACCTAACTAGATTTTTAGCATTTGCCATATTTATTAAAATTGATTTTTTGTAAACATTCATAGCTTAAGCAGCACCATTTTTTAAAAAATGTAATTGAAAAATTAAGTGTGAATGAATGCACAAGCAAATACTGTTTGCCCTATTAAAACTTGGTGCCCATGAACAGTGTTTACACTGTTTATTGTGCCTGTTAAGATAGTTTTAGTTGATTGGAGCTTTTGTTAAGACTAAATTTTACATTTGTTTATGAGTTACATTATCACGTGTTGGAATTCATTTAAGTTTAATGTAGTCCTAGTGCTCTTGAAGTGGTGCCCGTTTCATTTTGTATATGATTTTTCCAAAGTATATCTTCAAATACTATAGTGTCCTCTTCCAGAAGAGGAATTTTATAGTCTGATGGTAAATGTCTTCATTTTACCTTTTTAATTGAAATGTCAAGTTTCCTATTATACTATGGGAACCAAGAAACGTCAGACATCATTGTGTATATACAGACCTTTTTTTGTACAGGTGAGTGAATGAAATGAAGAATAGAGTGAGTGCTATGAACGGTGTGAAACAGAAGCCACCAACTTCCAGTGTGCTGTCTTGATCTTTGCAATAAACTAAACTTAGATAATGTAACTTTGTATAATTTAGTAGTATGTACTTGGGTTGTTACTTTTTTAAAGTGAGGATTTGTATTTTTCATCTATTTTAGGTGATAATTAACTTTTTTTTGTATCAATAATTGCTATTCTGTAGTTTGCTTAAAAGGGAGGGAGTCTGAGTGAAGGTCATATTGGAAGGACACTCATATTTATAACATAGAAGCAATTTCCCAGATGAAGGCTGAACAGAAACATTTATTTTGCCAGAAGGATACCTTGAGGGGACATATTTGGGCTAATCAGAAGTTAAATACTCCTTTACTACCCCTCCCATTTAAAAAAATAATCTTAATTATAGAGAATTCAAATAAGAAAAAAAAAGGGTGAGGAATGGTTAAAATCAACCATCATCCTACTATGTTGAATAACCAATGTTAATATTTTGCTAAATATCATTTGTCCTTTTACCTTGCTAAATATGTATATTTTTATAAAAATAGGCTCATATTTGCATACTGTTTCATTACCTGCTTTTTTTACTTAATATACTGTGAACATCTTTCCCAGGTCATTACAGTCTTCTATTTTTATTTCTCTAGTATTCTGTTGTATGGCTGAACCATACTTTATTTAATCTTCTTATTTTGACTATACATCTTTTCACAGTTATAAACAATACTTCTTGAAACTTATGTGTATATCCATGACTGTTTTCTTAAGGTAATTTCTTAGAAGTCAAATTGTTGGGTTAACAGACATAAAAAAATTTTTAAGATTTTTTTTTAATACTTACACATCAGTAAATTTTTGAAATATCTTTCATTTGATCCTGGCAGTATGTTACTACTAATATGTAAGTGATAAAAAGCACTTGGTCTTTGGTTACCCTGAAAGTGGTGTTTTTTAAATTTTTTTATAACTTTGTACCTGTTGTTTTTATGAGTTGCTCTTAAGAGATACATGGGCTTTGGTGACTTAAGTCATAGATAAAAGAAGGGAGTTGAGGAGCTTCTGTCTGTTCCCTCACTGCCTCATTACAGTGGAGATGCTTCAGAGAGATTTTTTTTAATGCTACCTTCCTAATGTCATATCCTTGGGTCTGATGATGTTTTAAGCTATTTGTATTTCTTTTCCTTCTATATCCAATATTTTCCTTTCTTCAGAAACATGCCTTATTGCCTGTTTTCTGGATTGCCTTAGTGGGGAAAGGAATACCAGTTATCTTTAATAATGCTAATTGAACACATTTATGAAGGTCCAGCTAAAAGGATTTCTATAGCAGTAGCAATTAGGCATGAACAATGAATAAACTAGTTTCTTCCATTTGACAAGAAGCAAATCTTACAGCACAGATTTTTTAAATGACTGCTTTTTCTCTTAGGGAAAGTAATTATTTTATCAGCAGTCCAAAACAAGACAATATTGGTTGCTATATGTGATAAAATATTCTTTGGAGTCACTCAAATAAGTGATACTGGGTAAGATCTATACAAAAAGCTAGTCTATTTTAAATGTTCATTATTGGTCTCCCTGAATTAGGTAATTTATATATTTATGTAATAATTGATATACTATATTGGCCTTATATTAAGTCATATAGCATGTGCTCATGAGTAAAAATTAGAACCACTCTACTAACTGTTTTTTAAGGAGCTATACTATACTGTCTGAAAAACTTCCCTTTTGTTTATGGTATCTTTTAGATATAGCTGGAAATGTTATTTTAAATACTTCACCAAATTTAGCTTCTTGCTCCTCGTACTCCAGCCACCCTGTTTTGGCACCCTGTGTACCAAGTCCTTTGCCCCCTCCTACCCTCCCCCGCCACACACTGTGGCCTTAAACACACAAACTTCCCTCTGCCTAGGACATTCTTTCTTTCCTCCGGCCTGGCTAAGTCCCACAAATCCTTAAGGTCTCAGCTTAAATTTCAGGAAAGCCTTTAAAACTTCTATAAAGACTTTTTACTAATCACCCAGTACAGAAAATAGTACCACCCCAAACTGGGTAGTTTTAATAACACAGCCTAACATGCACAGCTGGTTGCTGTAGCCCTTTAGATACTTCTTTCCAATGGTGCTGCTTTTTACACCTGATTTTAAGGATTTTAAAACCATTAGGCAGAATCCCTTAAATTCTGGGAAACTGGTTGAGAACAAGTTGCTGGACAACGTCAGTCACAAAAGGACAGTGCTTTTCAGCCAAGACAGGTATGCCAAGGAGGCTTATTCATGCAGACACAAGTGTAACCCCCAAGGCTCCATTTACAAGAAACCTTTCAGACCAAAGCAGTCACTAATCAGAACACAAAAGAGTTCTGATTTGGGCTAGCAGCCATTTAAGGAAACGACAGAGGCTTTCCTTTGGAGGAAGAGTACAACTTTAAAAAATAGGTTCTTTTTCTATGCATTTCCAACTTTGCGAGTAACATGCCCGTAAAGTGCTTGCTATCTTGCAGGACAGTGCAAAGGAGGGAACTAGACATCATGTAATTCTGTAAAGACTACAAACTACCTTGTTTCTTACTCACATCACGGGCAAAGTAAAGCAAATTTTAATTTAGACTTCAATTCCAACAGTAAGGCAGTATAGACACCCTCAGTAACTACCAGTTAACAAAACCAAATGCTGAATAAAACACAACAATTTAAAGTAATATTAAATAATATAAAATCTTTTTAGATGTATCAGAGTTGATATGAAAATAAATCGTCAGCAAAACTCCAAAAGTGAAATGAAAATAGGAAACCTGGGGGGTAAGCCAGCACCACAGCCTGCTTTTGCCCTGAGAGTTCAGCTGGATTTTGGAGACCATGAAATAGCAGTAGAGTGCAGACTGGACCTAAAGCCTAAGGCTCACTGGAGTCTAGAAAGGCCATCACAGAGAAGTGGGCAGCAAGGAACCTCTCAGTATTGGGTGGAGGGGGATAAGTCACCAGCACCCTCAAGTTCGTAAAGGCCAGCCCTCGAGGTTTGTGATCTGAAGTCACAGAAACTTCCAGCTGATAACGGAGTGGCTGCCTGAGTGTCTGGCAGAGCTAGTTCTCTCCAGGACCCTAGTTTCTGCCCATACTTCAAATAATCCCCATTTTCCATGGAAAGTAAGTTTAAAATATCACTAAATGCAAGGAAACATGGCAGCATGAGTGAAAAACAACACAGTTAATACAACAGTAGAACCACTGAACAAACTATATTGGTATCAACACAGGAAAAATTAACGATGTGTAAAGGAACAGCATCATGGAAAATATGAATAATAAGCAAAAGATTACACAGAGAACAGATGAGACTTTTAAACCAAATAGAAGTCATAATAAAATATAATTGAAAATAAATACCCAACAAATAGGGGAGGGGAAGAAATAAGAAAATGAAAACTAAGAGGCAAGGCAAGAAGGGGGCAAAAAATGACAATTTATGATGAGGACCTAGAAAAACATAAATCCAACTTACATTTGTAATCACAATAACTATCAATATACTAAACTATCCAGTCAAAAAAGATAGATTTTCGGGGATTTCCTGGTGGAATAGTGACTAGGCTTCAGTGCTCTCACCGCCACGGCCTGGGTTCGATCCCTGCTCAGGGAACCAACCAAAAAAAATTAAATAAGATAGATTTTTCTTTGGCCTTATCTTGTAAGTGTGTCTCCTGCAAACTCAAACTCTAAGGCCAAAGAAAGGTCTAGGATATTCAGATAAAGAGTAATCAAAACATTGTTACAGTAAGTAACAACAACCAAACAAAGGCAACAAGCATTCATAGAGTCGCTACATAATTATAAAAGGTTCATTTCACCAGGGAAGATAGAAAATTTCTAAATTAATATGCATCTAATAATAAAGCCATCCCCCCAAAGCAAATAATGACAACTTCAAGAGAAATTGATAAATCTATTATAAGAGATCTCGAGGCTCTTCAGGAAATAATGAATCAAGTGTAAGGTAAATGAGTGAAGAGAAGACCTGTACAGCACAACTGACAAGTTTGATCTAATGGACACTACACAACTGGGGAATACACACACTTTTCAAATAAACATGGAACGTATGACGGCAGAGTCCAGCCTTTTGGCTTCCCTGGGCCACACGTAAAACACACTAACACGATAGCTGATAAGCTACAAAAAAGGTAAAAAAAAAAAAAATCTCGTAATGTTTTAAAAATTTGTGTTGAGCCACATTCAGAGCCGTCCTGGGACGCAAGTTGGACATGCCTGAGTATGAGAACTGGTCACATGGTAAGTCATAAAACTATTCTCAAATTTCAGAAAACGTACAGCCTATGATATCTGGCAAAATTATAACAGAAATGAAGATTAAGACAACCATAACATACCCCTGGCATTTGGAAATAACTTTAAAAATAACTAATGGGCTTAATATTGAACTCTCTGGAAGGATTAAGAAAAAAGAATGCAGAAATAAGCTAATGAAAAAGGGTCATACCTACAGATGCTGTGAAAGCTAAAAAAGATAATATGGATAACTTCACATTTAAAAAATGTTAAGATGAAATAAATGGAGAAATCTCTTTAAAAGAATTAAAGCTGATTCAAGAATAATATAAAATCCTAATGATCCTATAACCCTTTAAACAGATGGAATCAATAGTTCAAATTCTCTTTTCTTTTCTTCTTTCTTTTTTTTTTGCTTTTTGGTATGTGGGTAGCTCCCTGACTGGGAATCGAACCCAGGCCGCAGCGCCAACAGCGCCAACGCCGAAGCCTTAAGCCACTACACCATCAGGGAACTCCCCAAATTCTTTTCTTAATGACCAAAATAGCTTTAAAGACAAGGTTCAAGCTTAAACTCTTCCAGACAGCTGAAAAACTCATTTCATGTGGCTAGTATAACCTTGATACCACCACCAAACAATGACAGGACACGAAAGGAGTATTATAGGCTGTTTTCACTCATGAATATAGGAGCAAAAATCCTAAACAAAATATTGACAAATTAAGTCCAGCAATATACAACACACACGCGTGTACACACACACCCATGACCAAGTTGGGTTTATCCTAGGAATTAAAGGTTGGTTCAATATTAAAAAGTCAACTACCACAATTTAATACATTAACATTAAAAGAGGAAACAATTCCACCATTTAAACAGATGAGAAAATGCAAAAGAATTCACATATTCATAATAAAATGACTAGCAAACTAGAAATCAACCTGATAAAAACCATTTATGGAAAAAAAAATAACTGAAATGTTCAAAGCATTCCCTTTAAATTGGTGCTAAGACAAGAATGTTCATTATAAGTTCTTTTCAGCACTTAGCAACAATATAACTATAATCAGAAACAACCAGTTAGAACAGAAAGTGTAATTTATAAAAACTTACCATTGCATTAAAAAAATATAAAACTCCCAGAAAAAAAATCTAATATAAGATGTGAAGGCCTTTATGGAGGAAAATTATTCAAGTTTATTGAGAGATATTTAAAGAAGACCAAATAAATGGAGAGCTATACAATGTTTTTGGCAGGGAAGACCCATTATTGAAAAGACATCAATTTTCTCCAAATTGATCAACAGATTCAATACAGTTAACAAAAGATAATATACAAACTGGGAGAAGGTATATGCAAGACATTTAAATGACAATAGATTGGTATCCAGAATATATAAAGAAATATGAATCAGTGAAAAAAAAAGACACACACCCAAGAGAAAAATAGGCAAAAGACATGAATAGGTATTTTACAGAAGAGAAACACTTTTATATATGAAAAACAAACAAACAAACTTCATTAGTAATCAGGGAAATGCAAATTAAACCCACAGTAAGACAGCATATAATAGCCATCCAATTGACAAGTATAAAAGACAGCCAAGGCCAAGTGTTTGCTAAGATGTGGGACAACGCTACTCAGCCACTGCCAGCGGGAGTGTAAACTGGTACAAATGCTTTAGGAAAAAGTTCAGCATGACCAAGTAAAACCTGCTTAGAGCAGCGGTTCTCAAATTTTTGGTCTTAGAGCCTCTTCATATCTGTAAAAATTATTGAGGACTTCAAATTGCTGTTGTTGATACAGGTTATATTCAACACTTGCTGATTTAGAAATTAAAAGACATTTTCAAACACAAAAATACAGAGTACACATTCAGAATGATGATGTCACCATATATCTGGAAATTTAAACTCATGAAAAATGAGAGTGAAAAGGATGAATAATGTTTTTATGAAAATAGTTTTGTCCTCACAGACCCCTTGAAAGGATCTCAGGGTCATGCAGAGGTCCCTGGACCACACTTTGAAAACCACTGCCCTAGAGCAACTGTGTACATGTATACCAAGAGACATGCACAAGAATGCACGCCAAAAAGCATCTACCTTGTGCCAGGCATCGTTCTAGATACTGTGAATGTCTAAATAGACAAAATTAGACAACATCCCTGCCCGCATGGAGCTCACACTGTAAGTGACAGAATGTTCATAGCAGCACTGTTCACACTAACCAAAAACTGAAAACAATCCAAATCTCTGTGAACAGAAGAACCAATGAATTGTGGTATAGTCATGTAATGGAATACTATACAGCAGTGAAAACAAATGAAATATAGTTACATGCATAAACATGGATGGGAATCTCAAAAACAATTGTCAGAAAAATACAGAATACATACAGCCTTAATATTACTTTCAGAACAGTTCAAAAACAGGTAAATCTAAACAACATATAAGGGATACATATATAGATGGTAGGACCATTAATAAAAACATGGAAATTATTAACAAAAAAATCCAGAATAATGTTTACCTCATGTAGTGTGTGTGGAAGGAGGACAAATGGAGGATTCTAGGCATCTGAGAATGTTCTAGTTCTTAAGCTGATGGTTGAGTGTATGTGTAGTCATTTATTTCAAAACAAATATTTAAAATAAAATATATATGGTTATATAATCCAAAATTTCATCAACAAAGAGAGGGGATATCTCCTGATACTTCAGCCGCTGCTACATACTACCAATCAGCCAGTTATGTAACTGGTGGGGACAAAGTACATGATAATATGAAAAAAGGAAAGAGGGTGGGCTATTCATCACAGAAGGCAACTAGGTTCCCATAGGGTCAGGGTCCAATGAGATTGTATCATAAGCCGTATTACAGTACTGCTCTGCCAAGTAGGCTAGGAGTCAAAGTGTGATTCCAGTTAACTGGCTACTTTGTTCACTAGGTATAATTATTTGTATAAAGCTGATAGATGATGTAGATCCCAAAATAAACTGACAAAGACATTGCCTCTTTACTGAGTTCTGTTGACTTTCAAAAGTACAAATTCCCTTTGGCACATTCTTCTAATAACACATTTACATGTTAAGTAACCCAAAAATGCATGGTGGCTACTGACTTGTTCTCCACATCGATAAGTAACCAGAGCCTGGCCAGTCACACAGATGTCATAACAACTTTGCAATCGTATCTTTGCCAAGGTCATCGCTGGCACTGCATTTTGCAGATTAAACAAGACACAGTCAAGGTACAATTTCTCCTGATTTGGGGTATTAGCTATAAATATTGGTATACCATTTAAAATTCTGAAAAATAAAAAAGATCTTGAAACATTCAATCTGACCCCTGTACTAATCAGGACAGGTTAAAGTTATTGAGTTAGGGAGTCTGTGCAAGGGGTAGACTAGGCCCGGCAGTAAGTGGCTGGCAACACATTTTCAGGAAACGGAGATTCCCAGGTCCAATCTCCACAGCTGGGTCTAATACAAGGGTGCCAACTCATCAGAAAGTTCCAGACATTGTGGTAGCTATTTAAAACATCTCTGGCAGCTGTTAAGACCCCCAAATTTTACCCATATTTAAGCTGAAATGAACAATACCTCCAGGGGGTGCTACTCTGCAACTGGTAGCAGGACTGCTGGCCCTACACTCTTCCGTGCTGTGTAGCTAGCTATAAGGGGTACACGCATTCCTGTGTTATATTAGATGGTAATTATACCTGTGGCTTTTTCCTCCCTCTCCAATAAGAAACAGAGAAATAAGGAGGGAAACTTCTCAGGTTCTTCGGGAACTTGCTCTCCATCTCCCCAGGTGGGAAGGGATAATCCTCTTGGTCAGAGCTAGACATCTGTTGGATGATTTACTAACGGAAAGAGTTACTCTATGCTCAAAACCAAATACTAGCTGCTACCTTCTCTTTTTAATTTATATATGCTCAGACACAAAGGGTTCTCTTTGTACCTTCCTCATTCTCATGCTAAGGAGTGATGTATCCTTTTGCTTCTTGTCTCTGGATGGTAAGGAGACCAGGAAGTGGGAGTGGATAGGATGGAGGACTATTTCCTTCTCTGTTGTAGCTTTAATATCTGGTGTGCCACCAATTCATACCTTTTGCACTTTTATCTTCAGTGGTTACGTGTAAACACCCTGACATCTCTCAGTACTCCGCAAAGACTTTTTGTTGAACCAGCAAATCAAATTAGGAAACAGGAAATCCTTCTGTTGCCTTCATGGCCTCATACCTACTACTTCCTATTCAAGGCCAAAGGTTTCCTGACCCTGTATTCTCAAGACTTGAATTTGAGGTACTGGCAGGAGTGGTTCAGACTGTTAATTTGATGAACTTCAGTACCAGGCCCTTACTCAATTCAGTTATCTAACATACTAAATATGCAAAAGAACCTTACACTCAGTTTCAGGTGGCCTTGCTGAGATTAACAGTCCCATGAGTGGAATTTTTCTGATTTTGGTTCTGGAGAGGACAGGAAAGAAGCAAATGGATACTATTAATAGTAAGATACAGAAATCTATTTTGACCAAGAAGGCTGGTATGTTTGGAAGGACATGTGTGCCAATGTCATCTTGTTTTCCAGTAGTGTAAGAATCCTTTGTCCTATGAGCTCAGAGGGGACAACAGTGACCTGACTTGATATGTAACTGAATCCAGTGTGCTTCTAATGTTGGTGTTCCATGTCCTCCAGCAGCTCCCTGTGCTTAAATAGTAAATACATAGGTAGTTTTTTTCTAATGTTAGACAATTGCCTATGACTTTCCTATATGGAAATCAGAGAGATTAACTTTAAAAATATTTGTAGTTTATTCTCCCGATCATCCAATGTCAAAAGTCACAATCCGGCAATGCCCACTGACCTCATGAAATGCTGAGGCCTTTTCAGACCTCTTGAGATCTATACATGCCCACACTAAATCCCTTTTAGCCCAGTAAATATTTGTATGTGACACATCCCTTATTTGTCCCAGAACTTCTCTGAGGGACCTAAGTCATAGTAGGAGATAGGGTAAGACGAAGCTAGAGTTCGCATTTCCTCCAGAGGCTGAAATCTGCTGACAATTCTTTCCCTTTAAAAGCCTCCCTCCCATTCTGACCCCAGTTTGAGAAAGAGGAGTGAAAGTATAGAGAAATGTCAAGATGATAATTTTCTTTAATAATTTGTT
The DNA here is from genome assembly GCA_004026885.1 of Lyroderma lyra. Classification (NCBI taxonomy): domain Eukaryota; kingdom Metazoa; phylum Chordata; class Mammalia; order Chiroptera; family Megadermatidae; genus Lyroderma; species Lyroderma lyra. Next base: position 153,546 of record PVJL010002896.1, read on the forward strand.
AAAATATTTCAGTACCAGCTAAATGGCTCTGATATGGAAGAGATATAAAGACCCAGTCTCTGCCTCAAAGACCTCTGTCTGGCAGAGGGAGAGAAGCAATGCTAACAAGGGACCAAGTTTTCAGGAAGCTATGACAGAAGGTTTAACAGAGGACAGTGGGGGCACAAAAAGGGTCAAAGCTACCTGAAAATGGAGTGTGTCAGGAAAGGTTTCATCAGGTCGGCAACATTTGACCTGAATCTTGAAACAAAACAACAACAACAAACTGAATGGAGACAAGGGAGATTGGAAAGGGGGACCGCAGACAGAAGGTACATAAAGAAAGGCATCGCAGAAACTGAAAAACTGTGCAGGAGTGAAGAGAGTGGCTAAAAGTTTCAAATTACAAGACTAAGTATAATGAAAGAATTCACCAGATTTGGGAAAGGAGAAGTTATCCCTGACCTTTGCCAGAGCCATTCTGATGAACAGAAGCCTGGCTGGTGTGGGTTAAAATGTGTAAAAAGCGTAAGGAAAAAAAATTAAGAGTATTCAATTACATGTGGAACTAACAAAACAAAGACTCACAGATACAGAGAACAAACTGATGGTTATCAGAGCAGAGGGAGGTGTGTGGATGGGTGAAAAGGTGTAGGGGAATAAGAGGTACCAAATTCCAGTTACAAATTAACAAGCCGCAGGGATGTAGTGTACAGCACAGGGAATACAGTCAATAACAGCGTAATAAATTTGCACAGGGCCAGATGGGTACTGGACTTACCCGGGTGATCACATCATAAGGTACAGAAATGCTGAATCCATTATATTTTACACCTAAAAACTAATATTGTGAGCCAACTATACTTCAATAATTTTTTTTAAAAGAGTAAATAGAAGACAAAAAAAGAGGTGACAAAAAGTTTAGACTGTTTCTTGGAGGCATTTGCCTTTTTACTTTCAGGCAAACTAGTTCAACTACAATAAGGGTTAGGCTTTACAATTCTGTGAAAAAATGACTCCCAAACACAATAAACTAACTTAAAAACAACTTTTTAGACCCAATCCATTCTTTATGAAACTGCCTATATTATTTTAAGTAAATGATATAAAATCAACATTTCTACTCTGCTATCACTAGTTTTTCTTTTGGATAGTTCAAAATAAATAACACCTATAATTGGTTATAATAGAAAAGGTGCTTTATTTTACATATCATTGGTACATAATACATAAAACTGCCTAAAATGAGTCTTGGAAAACATAACTGTCAGTTATACCTTAGACCAAGTCTATTTTGTAACCTACTTCATTTATGACTAGATGATGGCAATAATATTAAATACTAATAATCTCTTCATATTCAATGTTACAAATGATTTTTATGCTACAAGTGCTGCAATTTTTTAAACTAAAAGTATCTTCAATTATAGTAGATCATACTCTAACCAGAACAAATCTTTGCCAGTCTACAAGTCTTTAAAATAATGGATGAACAGTTCCACCTTCTCACAGACGATTATATTTATGTAATTTGTTATGGGGCAGGAGGGCTCATACATGCAATCAAATTCTTGCCATTAAAAAAAAAATGCAGATGAAGTGAATTTATAATACCCTATTGCTAGTGAAACTGCCAAAACAGTTTACTACAATAAATGAAGCCAATACAATATTTTAGTAAACATAATTCTAAGAGCATGCAACATCAAAATCTTTTTATTATGCATGTGAACCAAAGTTGCAGAGCCCAGGAAGAGGACTGTGGCACAAAGACTTGTACATCTGCATTGCTTAACCAGCTGGTAGGAGTAGAGAAAGTAATTTAATTCAGTGTAAATCCTCCTATGATATCCACAAAATATAGCCCACTGCTCCTCAAAGGGATCTTCACCTAGAAACGTGCGAATCGTAAAAAGCTAAGTGCACTTTTCTTATTATTTACCCCAATCCACTCTCGTCATGAACACACAGCTCAAAGATATCTTATTGACTATTAATGTCAAAACCAAAGAGATTTCTCAATGGCCTCTTTCAGTCACCAATCACTCAGTAGAGAGAGAAATGTACAAATGTACCTAATGTACAAATGCCCCAAAATGGTAACAGAGTCTGGGCTAATTCTCAAAGTAAAACAGTTATTTTAACAAATCCCTTAGTAGAGAAAGACTGCCTTTCTCTCTGGGAAATAAGACATATGTTAGAACCACAGGTTCATATTCACCTCCTGATTTAGAACAGTAGAGGCATTTAAGTAAAGTAAACTAAACCAATTACTAAATAGATATAAATGTGCACACTCAAGAAAATATTCTTTAAGTCAACTTATTCCTTGTCACTATGGAAAAGCTTCAAGATGCAAACTGTTAATTAATACAGAGAATAAGAGATTGAAAGCCAGACTTTTTTCTAATAAAGCAAATAGATCATTAAAATAATTGGGTTTGAAACATATACTTATTCAAACTTCTCATTCTTACCCTTTTTATAACTAAACACACACATATACACAACAAACCCTAGCATTTCATATGTGCAAAATTGCTTACCATTTATTTTATTTAACTTTGGTTAAGTATTTCTTTAGCCTATATCAGACATATGGAAGCTATACAGGTGATTACAAACATTATAATGAGGTAAGTTAAAATTCTACTAGTGCAAAAAGCAAGCATATGCCAAAAGCAAAGCATATGAGTTAAACAAATGCAGAATGAAGCTCTCACCAAGGGAGGTGCTGGGATAACAAACCAGAGAAGCTCCTTGTAAACACTGATTGTAAAGTACACATTTAAAGATTAAGGATTCATACAGCCACAAAAAAGGTATTCTAACAACACCATAGTAGTGCATTTATTTTACCTTTAGAGTTTGAAATTCACCATTACGTGTCTAACAGTTTGCATATTTTCTTTAAGAGAAACTTAATTAGTGAGACACATTAATTACAAATACTGTAGTATAAAAATCCCAGTTCTTTACAAAAATTATATATTAAAATAATCTATACACTTTAAATTAGTAACTGGAACATACATATATATCAATTTGCACAATTAAATCCATCTTTGCTGGGAGTATTATACATGAAGCTTGGGGATATAGCTACTCAGTCAACCTAACTGCATAAGGTTACATGACATAAGAAGACAGATCTGAACCCTGCAGTTATTACAGCCTTAGTTTAAAATACCTTTGCTGCAATTATTGCTCTGTATACCCATTCTCAATTTGAACAGGCAGCGGAACCATGGAATTCCCAAAAGGTTTATAACAGGTTACATACAGCAGAGTATCCATAATGCCTATCTGCATCTTTAAGGTTGTAATGGAACCTGAGTAAGCTATCTAATGCTTCTATTTCAGTTGTAAAAAAGTTTATACAATTTTTGAGGTAAAAACAATGCAAAAATAAAACATTTAGAGCATTTACAAAAATCTTACAAATGTTTAAAACACTATTTCAAAATTTGTGTACTTTTTTAAGGTGCTGCTTTCTTTCTGCAATGAGGGGGACATATACTTTAATTTTGAATTTTAAATTATGAATGTTTTAATTTCAGCAAAAGCAAAGTTAGGGCCATTAAGATAGATGTTAAAATGATGAATATACAGAATTTAAGTGCTGAAGTGCTGAAAGGGACCTTAAAGGTAAATTCTTTTAACTCCCTCATCTACTAATGAGGAAACTGAGGGCCAGATAATTTAAGTGCTTTGGTCAAAAATACATTCCTATGTATCACCCTGGTGTGATTCAGGAAAACCCATAATATTTTTTGTCTTTTGCCATGATTTTTGGAAAATAATGAAAATTCAAAAGCAGGGTTTCTGAACTTGCCTCTTTCTTTAATTTCTTAAGCTCTGGGCTAACTGTAGATAAATCAAATGGCTGCTAAAATTAGCATCACAAATATTATTAGAGGACCACTGCTCATATAGAATAAAGTTAAAGGGAGCATCAAAGACAGGGCCTTTATAATGCAGAGCACATTTACTGTATCAGACAACACAGTGTACAACAGCCAGTTACTAGAATCAACTCAGTAACTCTAGAATGACTGAGTTATGTGGCCTTTACAAAGGATATTGGAATAATAAAGCCTTCTAGTTTTTAATCTTAATTTTACTATTTTCCTTTATAAAAGAGCTATAACTGTAAGGAAGAAATCCATATACTAATTTTCAGAGAGTCTTTGCTTCTTTTCTATTTTTATTTGGATCTAGAATTGAGCAAGTACATTTTAAGAACAACTTACAAATTGAAATTCATAACTGCTAGAAATACAAAGAATACTCTTTGAAATGACAAACTTCAGAGCCAGTTACTAATAAATAATCATAATCACATAGCTTCAATAAAAAAAGTTTCAATTTAAAGGTGCTTTTTTATTGTTACCTTGAAGCCATCGAACTTGTGTGGCTGGTCCATATCCCTTTTCGTTCTTTGCTGATATCCTGAACACAATGGCAGGTCTGGATGTATAGTCAATATGTGCATTTGCAAGTTGCCCAGCAGTTACTATACATGATGTCTTAAGACCACAATAAATCCTCATAAATACAAGCTGACTTGGATTATCTTGTATTTGTGCTGTGCGTATTGCCAAGTAGGCTGAATACTCCAAAATATTTCCAGACGGTGAAGTTGGAGGTTCCCAGGAAAGATGAATACCCTCAACATTCTTCAAGAGAGGGAGAAAAAAGAAAACAGGTAAAGGTTCTTAAGTATTCTTTAATATCACTTATGTTGAGTCTATCTTTAGAACAAAAAATGCTGCTTTTTGCTATGGTAATTGCATTGGACGTTAGAACTTTTATTATTGAGTTTTAAAAACCTACCTTAATTAGATCTGCAATGTTTAATTCATGCCCACTTTTCAAAAACCTAACTAGGCTTAAATGTCTGCCTGTACTATCCCAAGAAAGAGATTTTTTTCTTACTCGAAGATAGACTTTTTCTTCTTTACATAGGGGCAAGACCTTAGGATAAAATCCAATCCAATTTCACGTACTCTATTAAAATTCTCCAGCACAAATTTTTTGGTTCCATAAACAAGAACAAAGTTAATAGGAAGCATACCAGATTTCCCTGACTTTAATTTAGATGCTATAATTCTTCTTGAAATTTGGTCCTTAAAAATATTGAGTGATTAGCAAAAACGTATTTTAAACTTTTTTTTTTTTGCTTTTTGGTATGTGGGTAGCTCCCTGGCTGGGAATCGAACTCAGGCCAAAGCGCTGACAGCACCAGCGCCAAAGCCTTAAGCCACTACACCACCAGGGAACTCCCTAAACTTTTAATTCACCTTTTTTTAGATCTCTTTCCTTCTTTCTTTCTTTCTTCCATTTTTTTTTAAAGATAAGAAAAAAGACAGAGAACTCCAAAGGATTAATTTAGGCAGTCTAATACTTGACTTTAGAGTTCTAGACAGTACAGAGAAGGTTGAAAGAAATTTTTACAAAATGCAATTAAAATTAAAAATCCTGAAAAACAAGAGTGTCCAGATTAAGAGGGTTCCCCTGGGAGTTCTCTGGTGGTGTAGTGGCTTAAGGCTTCGGCGCTGGCGCTGTCAACGCTGCGGCCTGGGTTTGATTCCCAGCCGGGGAACTACCCACATACAGCACCCCCATAAATAAATAAATAAAATAAAATAAAAAAAAGAGGGTTCCCCTCAAATATTCAGAATTAAAATGAAAAGCTTTACAATAAAAAAAATTAAGTAGTCTGAGAGTTAACCTGATAATACCAACATCCTGATAAAAAAAAACTTCCAGTCTAAAATTACAAAGCTGGGTCTACATCTAAACCAGTGTATCCTTAGAAACCAACATCATTTCATCAGACACTAATAAGAATATCCAAACTGACAGTTTTACTTCATGTACAAAGTTTCAAATAATTTAAATCACCGAGCATTGACCTAACATCTCACCTTTGAAATTCTGACTGCAGAAGGAGCTCCAGGAAAACCAGGAATACAAGTTTTAAATTCACTGATTTTGCTGAAAGGGCCTATTCCACAACCGTTGATGGCAGCAACCCTGAATCTGTATCCTGTGCCTGGAACAAGATCTTGTTTCTTAAGTAAACTGTAGTCAGGTGCGTCTGCATTTCCTATCTAAAATGTAATATATGCAAAAGTAAAGGTGCAATTAATTATTTTTAATTAAACAAAATTTCTAAAGAATGAATTATGTTGTAAGATTCTTGTTCACATTTACTTATTTCCCTCTTTTCACACATGGATAAGCCCTACAATAGAAAAGCAACTAATGATGGAAAGAGAACTCACAGTAGGTGGTGAACTTATTATACAACAAGTTGACAATTCACTGTAGAATTGTACACCTGGAACTGTGTAATTCTTGCTAACAAATGTCACCCCAATAAGTCTAACAATAAAAAAAAAGTAACCCCGAAAAAAATAATTTAAAAAATAATTTAAAAAATTAAAAAAAAAAAAAGCAACTACGCCTTCAAACTGGTGATTCTTATTCAGAGGAAAAGTGCCTTTTCCAATTGAGAATTACTGATTACTAAAAACAACGTAAGGGTATTCAGCACATGAAGAGCATGAAGGTAGAAAAAATTAACAACCACTGTAAACGAAGTAAAAACTATCTCATCCCCATGCTGAATAAATGTTAAATTAAATAACTGAATCGCATACTCTGGGTAGGAAGATTATAACATTTACAACTTTCCAACAATTTTTACACTCTCCCTAACTCTCACTATACCTCTGTAAAACATGTAGCAACAATGTATCATCCCATAACTTTTTACTAAATTTATTGGGGTGACACTGGTTAATAACATTACATAGGTCTAAGTATACATCTATATATTACATTGTATGTTCACCGCCCCAAGTTAAATCTCCCGTCATCGTACATTTGACCCCCTTTAAGAGAGTCACGTCATCTCCATTTTATAGATGAGGAAACTGAGCTCAAAGAGGTTAAACGAGTGATTTGTCCAAGGTCACGCTGTTGAGTGCTGGAGCTAATGATTCAAACCAAGTTTACTGGTTCTAAATTTTATGCTCTTATTATTTTTTGGGAAAAACAGGTAGCTACTAGGACCTTAGATATGAACATTTCCTTATATGAAATCAAACTGCAGCCAAAAATTTAACTAGATATAATAGTAACAAAATATTAACCAGGATTTATATTTTTTTCAAGAATTGGAAGCATTCAATATGAAAAGGAGGGATACCGGAAGTAATACTAGATAAACTAAAATATAATGATAAATGATATATTCTCCATTTGTGCAGATCTTTGGGAGATTCAAACTGAATTTCCTTGGTAATTCCCTCTCTGAAATTCCCCATTCCAGAAAAAATTAATTCAATATGCTTTGGGGCTATTACCTTCTCACAATTCTTAGAGGGTTAATATCTCACTCACATACGAGGTCCTCTTTAAGGGACTTCAGAATCAAGAGAAAATTACATTGTATTCAATAGTCCACAGGGGCTTTTAAATTTTTTAAATTGTGAAAGCAGGAATTAAAAAAGTTCTCAATAAGAAAAAAAGTGTTCTAGTCTCTAAATACCTCATGTAACAAAATTAGAGATATTTCAAAAAACTCTTACCTGTACTGATCAGATTATATTATTTATGACTCAAAGTCTAGCCCAGTGATTGTATAAGATTTAATAAAATAACCTGATTGTGATATAGTCTATAAAAAGGGCATTAAAAAAGATACAAGATAACTATGTATATAGAACTCTAAGTTATAGATTGTGAACAGATCCCAATTTCATGCATTTAAGTGACTTCAATCAAGGTTATAAAAAATGTATATAAAAAAATCTTGAGGCTTTAACTCATAGTATAGAAAATATATCAATAGTTACCTTTGAGATGTTTTGTTTCCCTTTTGGCAGCAAATAAAACTGGCTCACCAAAGCTGTATTATTTTTAAAAATTCCTACATCACACCACTGTCGTTCTCCTGCTTTCATTGTGGCCACTGGATTTGAAGGAGTCTCTTTCTAATTTTAGAGAAAGAAAAATTTATGACGCCTCTTTCTTAATGACCATATAAGAAATCTTAAGATTTAATAAATCCATGCAGTGATCTACAAGTAGGTATATGGATAAACACCACAAGATTAATAGCTCATAAGTAAATAAACTCTTAACATATTAGGTCAACTGACAGTGAAACAGCGATGCCAATTCAAACATAGAGAGTAGTGACAGGCATTCTCCAAGTCAGTAGCTCTGGACTATCAACCTGGCTGAAGTTAGCATGCTTTTCAATCAGTGATATGTTAAAATGCCAGCTGTTTTATAGAACATTGTCATTTCAGAGACTCTCTCAGAAAATGTAATCCCTTTAGTGTGACATTACAACTTGCTCCAAAAGGAGCAAATTAAGGAAAAATTCATTCCAAGCTGGCTTATTTCTAGATTCAAAAACAACTAGCAGAAATTCAGTGATCTTTATACTTGAAATACCTGTGATTCTCCAAACCTAAAAGGAGAAAAAATGTTCAAAACTAAAATGCAATTTGAATATACTTTAGTATGTATTAAAGAGGAGCAGATTAAACAGTTTCACATTTTTTTACCTTGCTTTAAAACAAACTTCCTCTACCTTAAGCTACTTTTAGTGATAAGTGAATTATACTTATCCCTGGAACTAACCTTTTAAGCCATCTTCTTTATAAATGAGACACTGTTTCCAGAAGCTCAAAACAAATGTGCACTTCAGTTATTTACTTCTGTCTTAAATATATAACAGCAGAGGTACATGCTTATAATTCACATTATTTGTTACTTAGGCTATCACACATGACAAAGTGAGCTAACTAGACATCTTTAAGGTTAAAAAAAAAAAAAGCTTTGAACTTGTTTTCATTTTTAAAACTCTTCAACAACTTTTATAAAACAACTGGCTCCAACCAAAATAACACATACCATTCTGGCTGATGCATTGCAAAATAGATTTAAGAGAAAAAAAGTTCATTTAATAATTCTTCCTTGAGAAGAGTCTAAGAACACTAGGACTTAACATTCTAGAAAGGTAAAAGCTGATGAAGGTAAATATATGACTAAAATCCCTAAAATCGTGACTGAAAGAAAACTAAAACTATAGACAATTCTCAAAGACACTAAAAAGTAAATATTAGGTATTATAAAAACTTGATCAAAGCAATAAAGTTGAATGATAATTTTAAAATAAATTAAAATGTACACACACATGCACACAAATATGTATTATCCTTATATTTATCTAATTAAGACAATCTTGGTATATTTGTGAGGCACATTCCTAGCACTTTAAGTTTGGTGCCATGCAGACCAATTTTGGCCTTCCACAAAACAACCCAAAGTTAGAGAATATTGGGCTTATCCTATAGGTATGTCTAATCCAATGTTGCAATATTCTGTTGTTTTATTATGTAGTTTGCAATAGAGCCATTCAAGTTTTATGTTCCATAACAAGTCTGTTTATGCTTAAAACCATTAATGTAATTTACATATGTAAATACTAATTTCTGATTATGAAATTAACGTATTTCATTATAGAAAAATTCTGAAAGAATACAGAAGAGTGTAAAAATTCTCTTTGGCACCAAAACCTGGAAAAAGTCATCTTAGCATTGTACTGTGGATGCAGTTGGACTCACATGAGAGTATGAATGCAGGTGCTGGTTGTATTTTTAATAAAATTGGGAGACCACAGTGTGTGTGTGTATATTTATTTTTATCCAGCTCTTTTCACTTAACATTATACTGTGAACATTTTCCTACTCAAGCCTTCATTTCTGAATGTCAAATCATTACTAGAGGACAATCTAGAATCTTTTGTGAATTCATGTTGAAGTTGCTCGCATTTAAAGCGTATTTAGGGGTTCCCTGGTGGTATAGTGGCTAGGCTTTGGTGCTCTCCACGCCGCGGCCTGGGTTCTATTCCCAGCCAGGGAACTACCTCCCCCCCACAAAAATAAATAAATAAAATAAAATAAAGCATATTTAACCATCTGTAAACATGTCCAGATCATGTACTTACAGAAAATGGCATCGCTGCAGCATGTGCCTCTACACGGCTGATCTTGGTTGCAGGCAGTGCACATGTTTCATCAGCTAAAAATGAAACAGTTCATCAGATAAGATTTACATAATCACTTACCAAATACACACATTAAAACATAATTTATAAATATACAAAAATAGCCAGAGGAAGAAAAATTATAGTAATTAGAATTATGTACCCTCTAACTGAAACTAACAAAGTTCAAGGATTTGATAACTAGCTAGAATAGCAGAGAATGTTTACCAAAGATAAAGCACAATTCCTACAGCAAAAAAAAAAAAAAAAAAAAAAAAAAAAAAAAAAAAAAAAAAAAAAAAAAAAAAAAAAAAAAAAAAAAAAAAAAAAAAAAAAAAAAAAAAAAAAAAAAAAAAAAAAAAAAAAAAAAAAAAGGAGAATTTACAAAATCAGAAATCAAGCTAGGAGAGCTGTTACTCTATAGTCTAAAACTAATCTTTCCAAAGGGTGGAAAAATGGCTGACAACTAAGTTTGATGACTTCATATACAAAAATAGTTCAAAATAGAATACGTGAAACACATTTAATTTTCCATCTAAAACATTAAGTTTGATGAATTTATATACAAAAATGGTTCAAAATACAGTATGTGAAACACATTTCAAACCTTCAGATTTGGTACTGAATGTTGTTAGTGAAGTTTCATCTTTAACAACTGCCCCATTTGTACTGGATGATTCAGTTTTAATGGTCTGCTGGGTTACCATAGTTTGTGCGCTGGAAACAGTACTGGATACAGAAGGTTCAGGGATTACTGTTCTTAAGTCCAGGCAACTACTTAGAACACCTATATTTGCTGAAGTGTGAGGACCTAAAATTAAAGGGAAAGGATCAATTATTAACATAATACCTGCAGATAATTGTTGTATCTCATGGTTTTTTGGTCAAACAATTCGTATTTTTCCATTTTAAAGTCATAAACATGAGCACCGCAAATGTCATTTGTATGAACTAATCATTGGACATAAAATATTTAGAAAAATAAAATGTATTTCATCCATAAGGTATCCCCAACTTCTCAGTTCCCTCTTTCATTTTAAACACTGAATCACTGTTCTCAACCCCTACTAAATCATAGATCAAATGGCCTTGACCCTCACTTTAGGGGAAAATATAGAGGTCATCAGCCATAAATACCATCAATTTCCTGCCTTCTCCTGCTGTAAACTAGAAAGGTGTTATCACTGTGCCCATCCTCTCTGCTTTCTCTTCTGTCTCAGAGGACAAGCTGACCGCCTTCCTAAGGAAGCTACTCTAGCTAGCCTCCTGTGCTCTTGGTCCCATTCCTCCCCCCACATTTTGGGGACCTCTCATAAATTAATGCTTTCTCTTCAGAATTTTCAGATTCTTTTACTTAAGTGGTTTTTGGCCCTCAGTCCATAAAAGTTACTAAGTCTCTCAGGCAAACAACATGCATCTTCGCTGACTCCATGAGTCTTCTCCTGTTACCAGCTCCCTCACTAATCCCCTTCAGAGCAGCTCTCCTTCCGCGACCTCCCTGAATGTGTTCTAGCACACTGTATGATGGCTCTGGCAAGTGTCAATAATATCTAAGGGATACTTGTCAATTTTCATTTACCTAGCCTTTTTGCAATGTAAACTATGCTGACCACATACTCTTTTTTTGCAAGTGGTTTTTTTTCTATGACTTATATTCATCTATTCCACAATATTGAAGATTTACTATCTACCAGACATTGTGCTTGTTTCTATAATGGTGAAACTAAGCATGGTCCATACCTCATGAACTTACAGTCATGTGGTAGAGAGAGACGTGCACACACTAGTCACAAACTGTGATGCCCACTACAGGGGGTAAAAATGGATACCAATCTCTGGTTCTGTTCCCAACCTTCCAAGAACCCCTTTTCAATCTCTTTAGATGACTTCTCTTCTTCAATGACTGCTTAAATGCTTAGGTGTTCCTAAACCTTTCCTTTTCTTTTACATATTTCCCTGAGCTTTAACTACCATTTGTGAATCATACATTTCTCAAATATTATACATATGTCCTGGGCACTGTGCCAGGTGCTGGGAATCTAGCAGTGAACACGGCAGACAAGGTCCCTGCTCTTGTGGAGTTTACATTTTAGATACCCTTAACTTCTAAATTTATACTTCCAGACAAGAACTGCCTCCTAGACTCTAGACCTAAGTATACAATTGCCCATTGGAAATCTTTGCCAATATGTTCCTCAGTGCTTCAGAAACAGTAAAGTCCAAAGTTGAACCCACCTCTGGCCAAAATTTGTTCTTGTTCCTGTATTTCCTATCTTGATAAAGAGTATCATCATCCTATTAAATGCTCACCTCAAAATACTAGAAGTCATGTTCAACTTATTTTTATTTTTCATACACAACCAGCTTCCAAATCTAATAGATGCTATTTCCTAAAGGTCTCTGAAATGATGTATTCTCTTCTATCGCACTCGCTGTTTTAGTCTCTGTGCATCTCTTGGAGTCCTAAAAGGACCCCTTCGCTAGTCTCCCAATCATTTCCTATTATATTTCTTCCAGACAGTGAGTTTAGAGTGCCTTTTCCACAAAATACAAGCAAAACAAAACAAAACACACACACAAAAAATCTAATCATGTCACTTATCCACTCTTGAAAAATATCAGCTACACCAACCTGCAGATGAAAAGTCCAATCTCCTTTATTTAACCTGAGATTGGGACAGCCATTCATTCACACATTTGAGTGTCCACGATGTGCCAATTGTACAATTACTCTACTTTTCCCATTTGTCTAGTATTCATTTTATCCAAACTGCCTTACAATGTGTGAGTTAGAGTGCATTAAGATTCTGAAATCTCAAAATTCATATTTGTTTTCAAGAATATAAACGTCTTTATAAAAGAGACACAGAAAAATCACTATAAAAAAGAAATTTAAGTTGAGGTACAGGACCAAGCTTCTATAGTTTTGACCAAGTTATTTCCTTACATCAGAAAATCACTAAAACAAAAGCATGCTCCTCTTCCACCAGTAATGAAATGATAAAAATTACAGAAAATTATTTTCCTTGAATATTTTTATCTACCATTGATTTCACAAAGAAAAATGGAAATAAAAAGAATATTCATCTTGCTAAGCTTTAAATCAGTGAAGAGAAATTAGGTTTATATAAATTGTCATGACTTTTCCAAATTAAAAATAAAGTCACATGTTCCTATGTCAGGGATATATCAGAATGAGATTTATAAAATAATTTTAGAATTGAAATCAGAGGCAATGTTTAATATATCTGAAATGGCTTCAGACTATTCAAATGAACTTATTTTAAATACAAGAATAAACAAAGTACAAGCGTTCCCATGAATGCAATGGTCTAAACAACAATTCTCATAAATGAACTATCTTTCTGAGGATAATCCGGTTACTTGCTACACAAATATTTACTAAGTGACTACTATTTACCATGCATGGATATGAGTGCTGAGAAAATAGAGGTGAACAAGGTGGACAAAATCCTTGCCCAAAATAAATACCATCAAATAGCTGTAAGTGCTAAGAAAACAGAGTAATGAAATAGTGACACTGAACACACAGGCCAATAGCAAATGTCATACAAGAGCCTGCCTCATTTAAATTCCATAGCTCATAACTATTCAGGTAAGTGCTTGCTTGGTATCCTGACATCACTCTAACACTCTAACTAGAGGCAACATTGTAGGTATATTATATTATTTTGAAAATAGATCATGTAACATTTGCTTTTTCAAGGACTCTAAAATTCCCTATCATTATTCTAAAAAGCTTTTATATAGTTTATTTAAATGCTATCTTTATACCTTCATTTTTCCTTAGCATATCCACCACACAACTATTATGATTAGAAGCATTAGTTGCCAAAGATGAATGTAAAATGGCATTAGAATCAGTCGATGCTTTGAGATCTGGTTTGTTTTTCATTGAAGTTCCTTTCATAGCTGTATGTTCAGTTTTTGGACTGTTCATTGCATCATTGATCTATAAGAAATGAAACAGTTTACTGTAGCAAGCAATATTCAATTAAATAGAAATACATGTAAAAAAACAAGCAAAATAATTTACAACTTAATGCTTTTGAAAATAAGTTTACCAAAATATAAAATAGTTTAAATTATATTCTTAATAGGATTCTGTATAGGATTCTTTAAGTTTTATAATAGTTTAAGAAAACAATTTTTTTTTCACTTCATCTTCATTCTCAAATCACCAGTTCTGAAAGGGAAAGGGAAGATAAAATTTTGAGGGGGGAGAAGAAATCGTCGTTTTTTAAATTGTAGTTAGTATCCAAGTAATACGTAGTGACACAGGAGACAACACTAATGCAATATATAAATAATGTATTATAGAATTGTATACTTGAAACCTATATAATTTTACTAACCAAGGTCACCCCAATAAAGTAAGAAAAAAATAAATAAATACATCTTCCTTTATCTAAGAATTATGCTTTTTGAAAAATTTGGTGTTATATTCTGCTCTCAGCAATATTCTTCCTCTTTCACAATTTCACAGATAAACTGTTCTTACCATAGATCTTAACAACCTCAGCATATAAGTTTTAAAATTTCTCTGTTGAAAACTTTCACCTTTCACTTCAAGGAAACACTTTACAGCTTCTCTTTGACACATCTGAATGGCCAGCGTCAGTACTCTTGCACTTTGGGGCCAGTGTCAAGTAAAATAAGAGTTACTGGAACACAAGCACTGTGATTCCACAATATTCCATCTGATAACCGAGCCAGCTACTAAGTGACTAGTGGGTAGGGAGCGGACACAGTGGGGAGACACTGGACAAAAGGCTGATTTGCATCCAGGTGGAACGGAGTAGGGCAGTACAAGATTTCATCATGCTACTCAGAACAGCAGGCAATACAGAACTTATGAACTGTTTATTAGTTGTTTATTTCTGGAATTTTCCATTTAATATTTTTGGCCCACAGTTGTCTGTGGGTAATTGAATCCACAGAAAGTGAAACCATGGATAAGGGGTCTATACACACATACATTATATGCTGATTATATAGTTTTATATATACACATATACATACACATACATATATACATACATACATACATATGAGGGCTGTCTGGAAAGTATCCAGCCATGTAATATGAAAAATAGAGGCATTTATGGCTGGACTTTTTCTGGACAGCCCTCACATACTTACAAATTTAGATGGTACCAATGAAGAGCAATAGTTTCCTACTCTGTCCCTCCCTGCTTTTGATTACATCTCCCTAGAAACAACTACTTTCAAATATTTTAGCTTTCTTCTGCTATCTACCTTGGTGTTTTTAAATAAATTTTTAGATCAGTTGTCTAAAACTGGAGAGTCAAGAAGTGGCAGCATAAAGATGATGATTCACTGATGGTCTCTCGAAGTACTGTCATTTCTTCCCCTTCCCACATCCTCTAAATATTTTTAGATGAGTATTTGATATTTACATTATGATGATGACATATTCACAGCTGAGCCCACATAGAGAATACTATAAGCATTATTTCTTTTTCTTTTTCTTTTTTTTTGCTTTTTGGTATGTGGGTAGCTCCCTGACTGGGAATTGAACCCAGGCCGCAGCACTGACAGCGCCAGCGCCGAAGCCTTAAGCCACTACACCATCAGGGAACTCCCAGCATTATTTCTTTTTCACATAACTTTTTGTTTTTCTTGGCATTGTTAGCTCCTTCACTTTCTCATTTGCTTAGTTTTCTTCTTTTTGTCGTTGTTGGTGGTGGTTCATTTTTCTTTTTTTTGTTTCCCTGGCCGGGAATTGAGCCCAGGCCATGGTGGTGAGAGCGCTGAATCCTAACCACTAGGCCACCAGGGAATGTTCAGCTTTCTTCTTGCCTGTCATTAATTCATACTCAAATTCCCCATAAGATTATACAACTTCTCTCAAAATATTCAAACATATAAGGTAGTTTTTTTTTTTCTTTCTTTTTCCCCCTTGGAACCATCCCCACTGAACCCTCTGTCTTGATGCTCTAGTCGTACTGGTTCTTCTCCAGGCCTGCTACACAGCTGTCATCAAAGAACTCCCACCTGTTTCATATTAGATTTCTTTCATTTCTCCCCTGTGTTGTTTCTTGATCTCATTTCTTTTCCTTGGTGTTTCCCCTTATTTTGTTGTAACACTCCCTCTAGTAGTTTTCTAAGAAAGGGTATATGAAAGGTAAATGTTTTGAGAATTTACATGTTTTGGGGCATCATCCTAAAGATTCTGTGACTAGATCTGCGGAAAGCCTTGGGAATTTGTTTGCTTGGTTTTAAACCTCAGAACCCCTGTCCTAGGGTAATATATTAAAAATCATACTAAAAAATGGGACTATAACCATAAACATTCATTTACCATCCTAAACTTTTTAAACTTACACTGTTGGGAATGATGCTATTACTGCTTTGTCTGTGAGGGTCCATCCTGACTCCTGTAGGAATGAGAAAGTTCAGAATGATATGCTCTAAATTAACTTCAATAAAATACATTACAATAAAATATTTTTTAAAGTTACATATTAAGGGTTTAAAAAGTATCTTTATCAAAGTTTGTCTGCTTTCTCAATAGTTTGCTTAATATTTAACTGAAATTCTTTCTGGAAGAACATGTAAAATTAAATTTGCTTTTACTTACCAAGTGCTTGTTAGTTTAAAATACTTTTGAAAACAGCTGAAATATTTGTAAAAGCTAGTTAAAAGCATCTCCTGAAGTCAAGTAGCTTGTCAAATTAAGAAAGTCCATCAAAATGAACTGTAGAAGAAACATCCTCCTCTACATACTCCTATCTATGTATTCCTCTGCATCATAATGGTAAGACAGTCAAGTTTCAGAGTGAAAACACAACATATTGGATTTACCAGGCAGGAAACATCATATAAAATTTCTTAAACCAGGCCTATGCACAAGCTTTTCTGAAGTATCTTTATAAAAAAAAAAAAAAAATGAGAGCATGCATGCTTTATGCTTTACCTTGCATATTTGGTGCTGCTGAAGAATCTGGCGATGCAGTTTGGTATGGCAAGTCTGTATTCAACTGCAAGAGATAACCCTCAACTGTAGGCACTTCATCCCATTTGACATGGAAAGAGTTGGTAGTGGCTTTGATTAGCTGTACTTGTGATGGTGCCAGTGGTTTCTCTAAAGAACAATATTGACATTACACATTTAAGTTTCAAATGTGTCAATCGTTTGCCTATAAAGTTTCTGTGGACTTGGAGCTCTGAAAATGTCAGCAACGAGTATTTCATCTGTTTACCAAGAGGGAGAAAATTTACTCAGATAAACATAGCTATAGCTTATCAAATGAAACAGTTTGGGGTTCTGATTCTATTTATTTATCCAATTCCTTATACAAATAAATCTATAAACAATCCAGTTCCAAGCTATCTGAGTCATCGGATTCAGAAAAATATGTTTAATCCTAGAAGTGGGGGAAAACCAAGTATTACATAGTTACAGCTACATAACTTTACCCTCTTTTAAATTTATGAGCCAATATTTAGCCAATAGTATATATATCAGCAATACTGTTAATGTTAACAGAGATTATTCAGATGTGGTATTTTGGAAAAACAAAACTTCTTTGAAGTTAATAACCTCTTACCCAAACTTGTACTAGTCAAAACAGGTAATTACTTTGGTAAATTAGCAATCTTGCTCACTGCTGTGTTCTCAGCATTTGGAACATTCCAGGTACATAGATGTCAATCAATAAATATTTATTGAAAAATGGACATGAGTTCCATATTTTAAAATTTTTTTGGTGTTATAATGCTTTTTAAAAAAAGCTTTCCATTTTGGAATAATTTTAGAATTATAGAAAAATTGCAAAAATGGAGTTTCCATATACCTGTTACGCAGTTTCCCCTAATGCTAACATATTTGTGAAAACTAAAAAATTAGTATCAGAGTAATACAATTAACTAAACTATACAGACTATTCAGTTTTTCCAGTTTTTCAATTAATGTCTTTTTGTTGCAGGATCCAATCTAGGTACCACCTTGCATTTAGTCATCATGCACCCTTAAGTCCCCTCTAATTTGTGACATCTTTTATTGTTTTTTCATTACCTTTAAAATCTGAAGAGAACTATTCACATGTTCTATAGAATGACTAGAATGTCCTTCAGTTTGGGTTGGCCTGATACAGCCTCACAGTTAGAGTGGGATTATGGATTTTTGAGAGGAGTACCATACAAGTGAAGTTTCTTCTTATCACATGATATGGGAGACAGGGGCAAATGACAGCAACATGATTTATCATTAATGGTATTACTCTGATTACTTGATTACAATGGTATGTGCCAGGTTCTCCTGCTAAAAAGCTATCTTCCATTTCCATATTCTACTGTTTGTAAGGGAGTCACTAAATCCAGTCTACACTCAAGGGGAGGGAAATTAAGAAGCTCCTCTAAAGTGGCAAGTATCTACATATATTATTTCTTCCATGCATTTTTAATTATGAGAAATAAAAGCAGTGGCATTTACAATAAGTCTCTTAAGACAGACATTATTCAAATACTTATTTACCTAAAGGAGAAACTTTGTTAAATACTCTTACCTACCAGTATCAAGATACCAAAGATCCTTGCAGCAAACTTGACTGTTCAGTGCTTTTTTGTAGCCATCTCTTCCACTCCAAAAATACAATCGAGTGCCAATTGCAACAGCACAGTGCCCAGCTCTCGGTCTTGGTCTTGAATTTTTTTTATCTTCCTGAGAATCTGACACTAGCGTGGTCCACTCTGCTGTATCTAAAAAGATAGAAATATCCATGACTAATCTATTATTATTAAACAACCAAACAAAATCTTCTTATTAATAAATTTTATTTCAATAAGTAACGCTTAAAAGACTCACCCAGGTTTAGGTAAGAAAATGAGCTGGTACATCTCCATTCACAATCATGAGGTGAAGTCTCAATATTTTCCCCCTTATGTGGAACCCATCCACCAAAAATGTACATCCTGAACAACAACAAAAAAGAAAATAAAGTAGCTGATGTTTCTCTAAAGCTTTTATATTTTATATTTAAAATGCTAAGAATACTTCGCACTGGTGCTGTCAGCGCTGCGGCCTTGGTTCGATTCCCAGTCAGGGAGCTACCCACATACCAAAAAGCAAAATAAAATAAAATAAAATAAAATGCTAAGAATAGACTTAAATTTCTTATTTGTTGACTCTGATAAAGAACTATTTACTCACTTATCACTGTCAAGGTAATGGGAATAAGATAATGAATAATGTGGTCATTTAAGAGTTTATAATTTTATGAAGCAATAAAGAATCAAATTATTTCTCTCCGGCAAATTATTTAAAGTGGGAATATTTCAATTATACTACATTTGAAAATCAATATTGTATGTACAATATACAAAGGTATCTCAGACAGAAAGACATTCAAATGATCTATGACATTCAAAGTCAAATTTAAAATCTACATAGTAACCAAAGAGGATTAAGTGTGATATAACTTAGGCCCTGGTATCATGTGACCAAAAAAACTATGTCCCACAGGGCCACAGAGGTCCTTGAGACATACCTAACAGCTACTAAAGGAGGAAGGCTCATCATGTGACCTCAAGCCAACCAGAGAGGCTCTATTTTTATTGATTTTATATATTAGAGTTCCAATGAAAAGCTGCATTTTATGAAAGGGCTCTGCTGTTTTTAAAATGTCTATTTTGTTTGTCTATTTTTAAAAAAGAACTAACCAATGAGGTTCTAAATTGCAGCTAGCTGTTTCCTAAAACATTACTTTTAAGGTAAAATCCCCCCACAAGGAAATACTTAATTAAATTCTTCTTAAATAATACTCCTAATCCTGGCGCAGTGTTCCACAAGCAAGGGAACTTGCTAATGACAGTAACAGCTAACCATTAAGAAGTGCTCTCTATGTACCAGGAACTGTTTGAAGCATTTTATAAGTATAAATCCATTTAATTCTCATTACAACCTTGAGAAGTAGATTTTATTATTATCTACATTTCATATTTGAGGAAATTGAGAGACAGATTAAGTTTCCTTGGATCAGGTCATAAAGGAAAAATAGCAAAGCTTGAAAAAAAGTAGCAATAGCAACTTGAATTCAAGCAATCTGGTTACAGAGTCTGTAGTCTAACCATAATTCCATCAAAAGTATAATCACTGAGTATACATACTGAGTATATACCTGAGAACAAATCAAGTATTACCAAAAACATGTAAAAAGAAACAGTGAGTTAGATGTGCTAAACCTGTCGATAGAGGACAGATCAATGTGACAACACTCTGAATTATACTTCAGTAATCCCAACTCTGTGCAAGGCATTGTAAGGAACGTAAAGAAGTGTAGGAGGCAGCATAAGAAAATAGCTCATTAAGTATTTTAGCTTCCACTGGAATGTCTATTTTAGCTTCAGTAAGTACAACCAAACATTATTAAATTCAGTAATAAAATTTATGGTCTGGAAAAAACCCAGCCATAAATGTCTCTATTTTTCATAGTACATGGCGGGATGCTTTCTGGACAGCCCTATGTTTCCAAGGAACTAGCAGTACCACTCTCCTTTGTGTGTATCTTTCTTAAGTTGGTTTAAGGAAAAGTAAAAACAAAAAACACAAAACACCATACTTGTTTCCTATAACACTGGCTGTGTGAAGGCTTCGTGGAAGTGGCACTGTCCCTTTAGTTTCTGGTTTTGACCATGACATAGTTTCTAAAAGTAAAAATAAGTATATTAGCAACTTGATCTAATAACAGCAAATAACCTCAACTTGCAGAATTTTTAAAAATAAAGCCAAAAAAATAACTTGCAAAAATGTTTCAAAACATTACCTGAATTTCATTTTAAAATAAATACTTCCAGCTGACATAAATTGCTCGTCACAGAAATCTATTTACACCTGAATGTTAGTACTTGCAATGATGAGGTACATTTAGGGTGCCACCAGTTTTGAACTGAGACCAGATTAGGGATTTTAAAATTTTAAGTAGTGTGCAGATGGTAGTCGAAAGTGAAAGGCATACCTACTCCCCAATCATTCATTACTAGAATCTCTTTTAAAAGAGCTACCCGGAGTTCCCTGGTGGTGTAGTGGCTAGGCTTCGGTGCTGTCAACGCTGCGGCCTGGGGTTGATTCCCAGCCAGGGAACTACCCACATAAAAAACAAATGAACAAAAAAACAGCTACCCAAGGGTTTTTCACTGACAAGCAACAGCATTACTAATGCTACACTTTCTGTAGTTCAAGTAATCATATAAATTTGATCATCCCCAACTGGGACACCTTACAGTGTGAACACGGGTACTATTGCTAATTACATGGTACAATAAGTATGAACCAGGACCATCCCAGGCAAACCAGGACACATGGTGACCCTACCTACAGGGAGTACAAGAGAGTTACTATCATAAATCAAACACTTATTTGTTTAATCTCACTGATCAGCAACCATTCACATCACACCCTTGCTGCTCTTGTAGATGGCTACAAGTACTCGTTATAAATCTAAGTGCAATACAATAAATACTGTACTCAAAAATATTTTCAAAGCAATTTTTATATTTGCCTTGATCAATCATAACCAATTCCTGAGCCTGAATCAAGTTAAGCTTACCTAAGTCAAGTTGCCATAGGTCATCCAGGCGAGCACCACACATTCCACCAAAAACATACATTTTAGGGCTCCCAGAATCTTTTTTGCAATATATAACAGCTGTGTGGGATTCCCTTGGAGAAGGCACAACCCCTTTAGTCACTGGAATGCTCCAACCCACAACACCAGAACCATGCTGTAGCTCCAACTCATAGAAATCATTTAAATATCTAGGATATCAAGAAAGAAATTAAAACATTAACATAACATATACCTTTCATTTGCTTTTTGTTTCTATCTATAAAGGTAATATATGATTACTGTGAAAATTTCACATAGAATGGAAAGGCATTAGGAGAGTAGAAACCCCATACCTCATTCATTCAACACATTCAACAACACTGTATACCAGACACTTTTCTAGGGATAAATAGTAAACAGAAGGGATCTAAAAAATTCCTCCTGTCTAGACAATACACTTTCTTGTCTGTGAAAACAACTGTGATGGTTTTAAAACATAGCTGCAAATTCTCTGACATTCTTCCCACCAGGAGGTAGTTAGTGTCTATGTCCCCTCCCCTTGATTCTGGTCAGGCTTGTGACTGCTATGACTAACAGAGTATGATGAAATGACATGACATGACTTCTGAGGCTCAATCACAAAAGGTCAATGCAACTTCACTATATAACACTTGTTCTTGGAATCCTGAATCACAGTGTAAGTCAACTACCACAAAATCACCATTTAGAGAGGCCAAATGTAGACACAGGGTGACAGTCCCAGTTGAGTCCATCCTTCAGCCATCTCTACTGAAGCATCAGACTTGGAAGTGACCATCTGAGGGCCTAGTCATCATTACTGTGTCCTGTATGAATTCCTAATGCACAGAATCCATGAGCATAATAAAATGGTTGTTACTTTTCATCACTAACTTTTGGAGCAGTTTACTACATAGTATGAGATAACCAGAAAAATCACTATTTGACAATGACTGGTAAGACCTCTTTTTCTATGAGTATCCACGTATGTATAAATGAGGCACATTACAAATGTTGCTTTGCAAGTTTTCATTCCTTTTAAATTTTCACTCTATAATGTCATAACAATGTCCTACACAGTTTTTTAATTCTAGAAACTGGCATTAAACTTCTAATCTATGACATCAATGTTTTCAACATTTTGAGACAAATGACTTTTATAGATACCTGTTTCCTATCAAATTATTACTCAAGTATAGGGCAAAATTAAAACATTTGAGTATATATAAAACTCCATAGTTTAGCCATATAATTGCTTTGGGGAAAAAGTGATTCTAGGTATCAACCAGGAAAAAAAGAGAATTCCAAGAAGGAATACACTGAATAAGAGAAATGGTAGTGCAAAGAAACAAGTAATTCATAATTACATTTGAATTGATGTTGATAACTTTGTTTGTGAGGTCTAAGTAATCACTAAGAAAGACTAATTATAAAATTAATTTCTTAACATTATTGTAATATGGAATAAAATTCAAGACTATATGGAACATATGGAAAAAGGAGGTAAGCAAAAAAAAAAAAAAAAAAAAAAAAAAAAAAAAAAAAAAAAAAAAAAAAAAAAAAATAAAAAAAAAAAAAAAAAAAAAAAAAAAAAAAAAAAAAAAAAAAAAAAAAAAAAAAAAAAA